>JAECUM010047040.1:0-33579 GCA_016617855.1 Megalonaias nervosa | reverse complement strand
TTGCAGTAATTGACGTGTTGTCACCGTAAACCATCGTAAGACTTCTTTGAGACTAGCTTCTAAGACACGAGCACGTATTTGTGGATTTTTTTTTTGCGACTGATACCGTACAAGGCACGAATCAATTTAATGGGAAGATGAGACTGAAGGGACGTCATGTTGACGATGTGTGAGACAGAGACAAAGTGACAGAGGTTTTTATAGATTTGTTTTTGGTGATTGTGATTAAGTCGACGACGGGGACGTGTACACGATAGGTCCTCCGTCTTGGCACCAGTGGTGAAACAGATGGGTACGAAATCGCAAATAATCGGGAGTTGTGGGTTTTAAATCCACGAGTAAATAAGCGTGTGGGGTTTGAGTGGCATCGTCGTACGCATTTGTCAGCCAAGGCGTCCCTAACTGTTTGGCTAAGACTTGTACTTGCGATTTATCTCTAGGGCTTTTAAACAACACCACGTAATGAGCATTGAGACTGATGGTACGATGGGCTTTACTTTGTTGTAACAAATTTTGGGTGATGTAAATGACGCTGGCATTACGATGATGCCCTTTGCGCGTAAACCAGAGTTTAATTTCTTCTTCGTCTTCTCCTAACATGTCGTCTAAAATAACCAAATGAGTTTGACTAGGGTCAGACACGATCCCGTCGTCCTCGCCAGGAATGCCTTCCACAAAGACAATGGAATCGCCTTGACTTTCTCGCAGAAGGCTGTACGCTGATTGCCACTCTTTGTAAGACCACACGATGCGTTGAGGGGGACGATCGATCAAATGATGTGTATGTTCGATCAAACATTTGACAAATTCGGTTTTGCCGGAACCACTTGGTCCGGCAATGAGCATGTTAAAGGGATGCCGAAGATACAAGGCCTCCCAACTAGTCCGATCTACGTGTTCGTCAATTACATTGACAGTGGAGGAAGAGGGAGCAGAGACAGTAGAGGTAGAGGTAGCCATAGTACTGTAAGAAATGTCACTTTTGACACGAAGACAGACAAGACAAGAGTTTTTATACTTTTTTCAGGACACGTTTATTGTCATCTTTAATGGTGAAAAACACGAAAGACAAAAATACATAAAAGCCAAATGGTTAAGTACATGAATTAAAGACACATAAAAACGATCAAAGTGGAATATAGACAAGTCTCTGTACAACATTTGTGATGATCAAGGGGTGAAATCGTAGGGGTACTGTGTAATGTTCTGAGAGTCTCTACACTCCTTGGCACAGAGACACAGGTGTCCTCCGGGAATGGCCTTTCAGGGATGTCGATCACGGTCCTGTCCTGAAGAGAGTGGTTTTCCTCGGTCACGACTTCTTCTTCTTCTTCTGGCACTGTCACTAACACTGGTTTAAAAGTTACTTTTTTCACGGAACGTTTTAATTTTTTAGGATTACAAATCTTGGGCATAGTGTGCCACTTCTTTTGTCCAAGCCTCAAAACTCCAACTTTTCCAGTCACGTACATCTTTCCAGTGAGGGTGTAAGTCACAAGCTACACACACGTCGTCGTACACATCTTCAGTGCCTAAATGTTGACGAATCTTGTTTTCCCCTAGAGGTTGAGAAGTATCAAGATGAAAGCGCAAAGCTTTGAGCAGAATGAGTCTCTCGTTTACATTTAAAGGGACCACTTTCATGCACTTTGGAGTGGTAGGTACTGTTCATAAAGAGTCCACAAGGAATCGGCTGGTAAACGAAATCCCAGAAAGCAAGTTACTAAGACTCACACTACACGTCGACCCCAATTCAATGGACACAGTTCTCGTAATAGGTGTTGGTAATCCTCCACTGTTTGAATAGTGTCATTGATTTCCTTCCTCGGAATCTGTAGTATCACGAATGATAAAGGTCGTGGCATAGTAGTCTGTTCTTATACCTCTTTTCTCTTACCTCAATCACTTCTCCTAGAGCGAAAGTAATGAACGTAGTGAGTAATTTCTGACCACTGCCATTCCAGGAAACGGTCAAGAATGTCGATAAAATCTTCAAATGTAAATGGTCTAAAGCGAAATAGTAGAACGAACGCACCCTTGATCCAGAGAAATCGGACTTGTTTGTTGACTTTGGTCAATTTCCTCTTGTGAATTTCTCGACATAAAAGTTCTACAGTCACTAATTTAGATTTGGCTCTGGCAAGTCCCTGCCAAATGTCCTTGTAGATCTTCTCTTGCAATTCGTTTGGTAATGTTTGAAGATTATTTTTTACATGGGGTTTAAATACTTGTCTAGGGGTTGTCCAACGTTTGACTCCTAACCAATCAGCTGGTTTCTTACACGACATGGTATGACCACTTCAATGACGAGGTCCCACTAAAGGTAGGTAGTGACAATCTGGAGACCATCGAGCATGTTCCAGGTAAGCGCAACCTTTCTTCTCCCACTCGTGAAGTGACACACCACAACTGAAGCACTTGACTTTATCCCCTTCACCCAAGTAGATAAATCCAGCTCTAGTTAATTCTTCGGGGGTAGGTCCTCCCAGATATTTTGGCCATTTTCCTCGAAAGGTTTGGAATCGACTTTCATAGTCACAGTATTCTGGCAAACGCACAGGGAACGAATATTCGTTTTTCATAGGTTCATTTCGATGAGGGTATGGTGAAATATGCAGGAGTCTGCTCAGTTTTACACGACATCCGTAGGGTGGTATCCGCATGGTTTCATTAGGATGACATCCACCATGAAAACCAGTAAAGTGAAAAGGTGTACGATAACGAGTGGCATCGCTTTCGCATCCATCAGGTTTGACACGCACAGCAATTATTTCCATGGTAGGTATGGTAGTAGTAGTAGTAGTTATAGCAAAGTTCCCATGATGATGTGGTACTGAATCGCTAAGGTCATAGCGTACGGCATCCCTGCCATCGCAAGGCACAGCATCGCACTCCACTTGTGCATCACCGATCTTGAATTATGCCTGCCTGAACTTCATTTGTGCTTCTCTGAAATCATTCATCTTTCTTGCTTGGTATTCGTAGTTCCAATGAACTATCGGTCTTGGACGTTGTCCCTTTTTATACTAGTCGTAATGAAGTCTCGAGTTTGTACATCGTTCTTTTTTATGATCAGTTTTGGAAGTCTTTCTTTCTTTCTTCTTGGACATCGGTACTACCTTCTCTAAGGTACCGTCATACCTGAACCGTAGTGTAATGGGTGGAAATGCAATAGAAAGGTGAGGACAATGCGAAGACCATTGAGTATGTTCCAGAACAGCTGAGTCTTTATAGATACATCGATCCATACGCAACTTCAGACCACAACTGAAACATTGTACTTCGTATCCCAATCCAGTCTCAGGTCCCAAGTAGACAAACCCTGTTCTAGCTAAAACATTCGCAGTAGGTAATCCTTCCCTATCCGTGGGCCATTTTTGAAACGTTTCCAGTCGACTGGCACAACTGCAATAGTCAGGCAAGAAAACAGAAAAATGGTATGGTTTGAACTTGGAGTTCTCTGTGGGTTTCTCACTCGATTCTTGCTGTGTTGAAGTCATCCTTCTTGTTGGTGACTATCGTCTTGGAACCATTTGTTTATACCAACGTGTCCGTATGGTAAAGTAAAGTGATTGGGAAGCCGTACTTGCTTCTGGTACACGATTTGATAGACTTTTTCCAAGGGGCGGCTGACGATTTGGTGTGTGGGTAAACGTACAATCTTGTGCGGTTCGTGGGTGGTCACTTTAAAATTTCCATCCTGTCCAGACTGCAAGGCTTCTTTCAAGACGCCAAAGTTTACCAGTCGACTGGTGCGATAATTGAGAGTCAATCCTTTCACTTTGCACTCCGTGTACACTTCTCCTTGAGGGTCACGGTATTCGTAGCCGTAATGTTTGGGACCGCCACTTGCAAATCTTAGAATCTTGTCGTCGGGATGCTCGTCCGTCCAGGCTCCTAAACGGTTTCCTTCGATGACAGGGTGAGGTTGACCCAGGCGATCAATGTAGATGCAACTGTCCGTGTCAAAATACAGCACATGATCTCCTAACAGTTCTAAAGCTTCGTACAGTTTTAAGCGAGCATGGGCTGTCACGTAGGCCGCAATGATGACATTTCCAAATTCGTCGGCCTCTACAAAGTCCAGTTCTTCTTCGTAATTGACTAAGATCAAGTTCTTACGAAGGACGTCTACGTGTTTCATGTATTTGGTTTTGTCGTGAATCATCTGAAAGTAGCGGGAAGGTTCTGTCAAATACTCCGTCTTGGGTAAACACGGTCGTTGTGCCATTCATGCCCCACAAACAATTTAACATCACTTTGGCAAACGATCGCCTTCGTTTTTCTCGACGTGGTCTAAACGGATGCCTTCCTGCTCCCAGTATTTTTCTTTGAATGTCTTTTGGTCTTCGGGAGTGTGGCAGCAGGAAGGATAGCCGCTAGCGTCTTGTTTCAGTTTCAAAAAGGCATTAACGTAGTCTGCAAAAATGCCTTTCTGAGTCTCGTCGCCCTTGTGGTATTTTTCTATCTTGGGAAAGTGGTAAATTTCGTACACTTCTAACAGTTGGTATCCCAAGTCCAGAGCTTTAAACAATTCCACGCTGACCCACGTTCCCGTCAAGGCGCGTTCTTCCTGAGTGTGCTGACAAGGGCGGTCTTGGTTGCACGTTTCGGCACAAGTACGGCACAAGGGAAACATCAGTTTTCCTTGGCAATGGTGAGGTAAAACGGGACGGTACAAGTACGTGGGAGGCAAGACTTTACATTTGATCAATCCTTCGTATTGTCGAATATTGTCAACGTCAATGTGTTCCGTCAGCAATTGTGGGTGCCCTGCGGGAAAGTGACAATATTTGCACACGTACGGCTACAGAGAACACACGTCCAAGTATTTGATTTCTTCTCCTTTCTCTTCGTCGGCTTGGTATAGCTAACAGGTGGCATTCGTCCGTCCTCCGTACAAACTGTCCCTTGGGTTTAGTGGGTCCACCAGCTTGTAACTTTCCACGATGCGCTTAAACTCGGGATCGGTTTTCAATCGCTGATAGTACTCGTGTTCCCACATTTCTACCACTTGGTATCCTTGCTCTTCTAACTTCAAGCGGCGCTGACAAGTGGCCTGGTACAAGTCTTCCATGGTCTGTTGTAAAAACTGATTTTTTGTGTTACGTTGAGGGTAGCAGATGGGACATCCGTGAGATAAGCACCCGTTAAACTCGTACACGATCTGGGGGTTTTCTAAGTCCCAACCATCTACTGAATACCTTCCGATGGTCTTTTTGCCTCCTCCGTTGCGAGCGTGTTGGATCCATTTGTCTTCCTTCTCACACAAGTAATGTAACCAGCGTAGGGCTTTGACCGAATATTGCCGTTTGACAAAATTGGTTGTTTGAGGACTGATGACAGCTAGGGTGTTTTCGGGCATGAATCGTTGGCGGTACACTAAGGAACACGCTTTGGCAATGGTGCAGGCTTCTTTCAAAGGATCGATCCCTCCGTGTTCCATGAACAGTTCTCGAAATTTTCCACAGCAACGCCGTAAAATGTCTACGTCGGAACGACAATATTTTAACATTTCTTCTTGAAAGTCAAAGGGGTTCGAGGCGTAAGTCTGGTACCAAGCGTAGAAAGCTTCTCGTTGTTCGGTACGCATGTTGTCGGGGTCGTAGAAGTGAGCCTCAGGCAAATGAGGTAAAACGGCGTGTTGATTGGCTTCGGTATTGAAAAAGTGCAGAAAATAGCCTTTGGTCATTTCTGTCATTCCAAACGTTTTAGGCATGCGGCTCAAAGGCATGGCCAAGTAATTCATCGAATCTTTAAACTGCACTTGACCCACTTGCATGGAAATGATTTTGGCTCCGTTCAAAGTCACTTTAAGACGTTCGGTACCTTGTTCCGTATAGTATATCAGCAGAAACTGACCATCGTATCCCGAGAAATTGTGAGCCATCACCGTGGCATGGCAACGACAATCTCCGTAACGTTCGATGTCTTCTTGTCTCCACGTCTCGTCGATAAAGTTTAAAAACCACTGGGCGAAATCGGCTAGCGTGTTCGGTCCCGGAAAGATTTTTTCACGTCCTCCAGGAATCTTGCTACAGTGAGGGCAATGAGTAAAGATAGGCTCTTGGATGCACTTCTCGCACGCTCGGTGAGCCACGCAGAAATTAGGAATGTGAATGCCAGTCTCTTGCATGCCTTCGAAATCGAAAAAGATGAAATTCCCTTTCTTCTGGTCATTATCTTCTTCTTCATATTTGGATTGGTATTTTTGAATGTAGCATTGGTGTTCCAAGTTCACGATTTGGTTACAAATGTGACATCGTTTCTTTCCTCGACAAACGTTTAATTTGTCACTATTGGTACGTATGCTTTGTCCACAAGTAGGGCACAGTCTCAGAAGTTGACAAGCACTTTTCTGCTGTGAACTTTGCGTCTTCAGATGTTGTTGGTAACAGGTTGGACTGACAAGCGTGCGCTGACAAGCTGGGCAATGCACTCGTTCTTGTCCTTCGTCAAGACAGGGTTTAGAGGCTAAACATCCTGAGCATTTCGATCCACAATGCTTGTGTTGCTCTCGATTCTTATAGCCATAGTCACATTTCTCACAGTAATAACCGTATCCCAGGAATGCAGTGATACTGGTGATGGCATCGAAATGTTCATCGTGATGATAGACGTGAATGTATTTTCCGTCTTTGAAATCTTTGCCTCGAAACAACAGAGGTCCACTCACTTGTTGAGGGTGCACTTTCAAGGTGTAGCGTGGAGCCAAGACGTCTTGCAATTTTTGCATTTCAGGAATGCCGCAGCGTGTGTCTTTGGATAGCCCCGCTTGCTGTAACAGGAGTTTTGCTTCTTTTCGTTGTTTGGCTCGGTCCGATTGTCGAATAGTTTTCCAGGCTCTTTTCCATTCTACCGTGTCGTTGTTGTCGGCATACGTTTGTACAACCACGATGGCACGGGCTAAACACATCTGATCTTGAGGGTTGTTAATTTGAGCGATCCTGCGCTTGATGCTGCGAAGGTCGTCCACCAATAACACCCTTTTGCGTCCCGTCCCTTGAGTAAGAGACACGTGGGTCATGAACAGTGTCGCTTTTCCGTCGGTGATGTGAAACTTGTCGTTGGATTGCTGTACGTGTTGAATCTTGTCGATGACTTTGGAAGGTGTCAGTTGTGCTGGACTGCTAAACTCGATCCAAAAGGTGGACTTCAAATTGTCGTGATGAATGGAAAGTCTCAAGCGATCGTCTTCTTTCGCTTGACATTGCCGTTTCAGTGTGGTTAACAAAGAATCCCACACATCGGTGATGAATCCTTCTGCTTTCTCCAACGGTACGTCGGACTTGAAATCTTTAAACTTCACCGCGTACGTGTAGGCCGTAGTTCAAAATTTTCTGGAGGAACGTTTGTCCATCTCTCGAATGTGGTAGTACTTTTCAGGGTTTACTGGTAGCGATGGACTTTGACTGAGTGTAGACTCTCTGGGCTTAGATTCTGGCTCACTCATCTCATCTTCGAAATCGCTGGCATGAATTTGAGCCAAGACTTCAAATACTGTGCGAGGCGATAAATCACGTTTCTGCCTCTTACTTTCTTCTCCTTTCTTTACGAAATGATGAGATCGTTTCATCTTGACTGCAAAAAGTCAAATAACTACATTTGAAACGCCATAGACCCCTATATATATCCATGTTAGGCTTAGTGCATATATAAAGGGCTGGTGACTTCCCTCTCAGTATTCATTTCACTCTCAAGCCGATCAGCACGATGGAAGAACCCACACAGATCGAACTTCTGATTAGAGCTTTGCGAGGTGTCATACGAAAGTTTTCTTCAGACAAGCCGACGGACTACGCTCCTTCCTTTCGAGATAAAAGTCATGATACTTGCTATATCCATCAGAAGAAATGGCATTGGGCTACAGAATGTCCAGACCGTCAAAAAAGCAAGACCAGTGTCAGAAGAGACAAAAGTCAAGATACTTGTTATCATTGTAAAGAGAAAGGACATTGGTCTTCAGAGTGCTCTAAGAAACAACAGGAGCAGGAGGAGGAGGAAGAAGAAGAGGTGCCCTCGGCAAAGAAAGAACCCCGTCACGTTCAGAAAGAGAAGACAGAAAAGAAAAGAAGACGAGAAAAATGTGAGGAAGAAGAGAAGGAAAAACTTGTGAAAGTAAAGAAAATAAGAAAACAGAAAGACTGAAAGAAGAAGAAAAAAGACACAGAAAAAGTCTATGAACTTTTTGAAAGTGTTGTGTTGTGTTATGTTGTGATATTGAATTGTAAAAATTTGTACCAGAATAGACCAGACTGAAAAAACGTACGTGTCTCTTGGTTTTGATTGTTTAGAATAATAAGGACTTACACTCATGCACTCACAACACGTACATCATAGGGTTAAACAAGGGATTTTGAGTTTTAATTGATTTTGGCAAAATGAATAGTATCTCTTTCCGAAAGAAGTGAGTGGCCCTGAAAAGGACCGTTGGGTGTTTGTTTTTTTTCCTTAGAACAAACTCAGGAACGAGAAGCAATCCGCTTTAACTGCGTTAAGTCTTTGCCACGGCCAAGGCCTACTTCTGGACTTGCTCCTGTCAATGATTGGATAGAAATCACTAGGGGTGGTATCTCTGGTGTAGTAACAGGGTTAGGCTGTTTGGCTCGGGAAGGTCTTTTTCTCTTGGGTCGTAATAAAGAAGTCTGATACATTTGTTTCAGACTTCTTAACTCGGCCAAAATGTCCAAGAGTACCGTTACCGTTTGAGGTTCACTGTTCTCCTTCTCTCCTAGCCTTTGTTTCTTCTCTACTGCTTCTTCTTCCTGTCGTTTCCTTCTTGCCTCTTCTTCTTCTCGCTGTTGCTGTTCAAGGAGAAATGCTTGTTCTGCCTCTTTCTGCTGCTGTAAAAATTTCTCCAATTCTTCTTTCTGTCTTTGTTTAAAATCGTCGACGTGTGGTAAAGAAGGAGAAAGTGGCGAAGGTACTGGTACCGGAACAAATTCTTGCGAAGAAGAGAAAAAATCTACTAAATCCCAGTTGAAATCAACCTCTTCTGGAAGTAGCGCTGTGTTAACTTTGGTAGCCGCTGCTATGCCATCGCTTTTCGTCTCCAAAGCCGGTGCACCCCAGTTCATTGTCTTCTTAGTTTCAGTCATGTTTCACAAAACAATGTCGCATCGATTCACTGCGCACAGACGCTAGCGCACCTATATAGGAAATGTGACGTCACAGGCAGCTCTCTTCGGATTGGAAGACAGACTCCGCGAAGTGACTGAATTTTGTAAAGCGTGTTGGGATTGGTGGACAATTTCAATCCGTCTCGATCCGGTCTTCCACTATAAATAAACGCGGTTCACTTCATTCCCTTCACCTGTTCTCGTCACAAAGATGTGGACCAACGTTGAATCGTCTACTTTCGTATGGTCGTTGTTTTTCCGTACGGACTTACCCATGTATGTCAGATCATCATGGAGAATCGTTAGAATCACCGAGACAAGCATTTGGAAAAGAAGGACTTATGTGGAAAGACAAGGCTGTCTGAAGCGAGTTCTGGTTTATGGACCAGAGGTTAGACGAAGTTTGAGGAAGAGAAGAAGACCTATGCGATGCCCTCTATGTTAACGGAATGGTTAACATAACAAACAACGGCCCTTTTCAGGGCCACTCCATTGTCTCGAAAAGATATTTATTTTCACTTTGCCTAAAAGAAATTTTTATTCGATTTTATAATTTGTGTAGATATTTATTCTCTCTTCCCTAAAACATTTGTTTAGTCGATCGTATAATTTGTGTAGGATAGATTGATGTTCATCAATCTATGGAAAAAAACGAATATACAAAACCTACTCTACTAAAACACGAACGCGAGAATGATTCGTATTTGTATATAGAAATGACACAGGTGGCATGACGTCACAGTACTACATTGCTACATTGTTGCCAATGTCCAGTACCGTGACGTCATGCCACCTGTGCCATTCCACTTGTCCCTATACAAAATTCCCATTGAGGCTATAAGGTTCTAGGGTGTGCTTTTGAGGCTATAAATCTTGAGGCTACGGTACAAAAGTGATATTTTTGAGGCTATAAAGTCTGAGGCTACGGTACAACCCCCTCAAATTAACATTACGGTCTACGTGAGGCTACGGTATCCCCTATTACTACTGTTTGCTCTTTCAGCTAAAGAAATTTTCAGCAAAGTTGTGAAGACGAGAGCAAAAGTTATCGAACCTGATAAATGGTTATTACAAAAACTGCCCTTATCATCTAGCATATTGATTGATTCTGCTGTTAGTTGAATTGTTGTATTACAGTATAGATGATGTTGCAAACTAGTCATCCAGCTTGTTTTGGCCTTAGGGATCGACGGCATAAATGGAGAAGGCATGCTTACAAATTTGGTTCAGGTTTTTGATTTGTTTAGACATATATTTTCTTGCATCTTTTATGTATTCTCTCCGTATCTCATAACTCTAAAGGACTCTTTTGTCTTGAAATAAGTAATAGAAAGAAGCGAAACCAACAGGTTTTAAAAAAAAAACCCAAACAAATATTTTTTTTCTCTAAGTTACAATATGAAACATTTACAGGAAATTACAGCAGTTTGAATTAAATGCCAGATAATCCTAAACGTCCTATCACAAGTCCACATGTATAGAGTGTTCCGAATGAATTTCACATATTTAATGTGCTCATGGACTAATTGTCTTTAATGTGTTGATGTACCAACAGTCTTCATGTATCGCAATGATATAATCCAGAATGTCTTTGAATGATTTACAATAATCCCTAGAATAAAAAGGCAATAAGCACTTTCTAATTCCAATGAACAATTTAAATAAATGATTAATCTCTAATTACATCTGAACACAACAGTAAATGATTCTATTGACCGAACTTAAAACAGGAACATATAATTGCTTACCATAACCTTTATATACAGACTCTCACCTGACCTATGACGTAACAACATTTTATGGAAAACATTACTAACCTATAAACAAAGTCAGGGTTCTAGAACATTCAATACGGTCAGGTCTTTAAAATCAAATTGAAGTAAACATCTTTTTAAAAAGAACAGAAAAGTCAGGCAGGCTGGACCTCTGCCCTCAATCACGGACAAAGGTGAAGTTGTTGTTGTTGTAGAGTTTAACGCCTTTTTTCAGCACAAGATAGGCTATACATGACGGCCAGTATAACTGGTGGAGCAAGAACGCTGGAAAGCCCCGGGGAAAACTACTTACCCACGAGAAGCTATTGGCAATCTTTCTCACGTACCCACGTTAGCCGAGCCTGAGACTCGAACCCACGCAGACAGAGGTGAGATGACAGTGATCCGGAACGGTGAGCGCTTTAGACCACTAGGACACTCGGGGCCCCCAAAGGTGAAGTACAAACTATAAATTAAATATACAGAACATCTTCCCTTATACAGAAAAGGGAAGAATTATACAGTAAAGCTTTCTTTTACATATTAGTCAAACTACAATAATTTGAATAATTAAAATTACATAGAAAGATGCTTTGTAAATGATACAAAATATGCACAAACTAAACCAATATAGTACTTCTATACACGGGAAAGTACATCTGCAATCAGATTGACTTTTTCTTTTATGCGCCTAATGTCAAATTTGCATCACTACAATAGCAAACTCGACATCAACAATCTCTGATTTTTGTTTTTTAATTTATTAATGAAAGTATTGGGGGGGTGCACTGAATATAATAATCAGTAAAGGAGCTAATAATAAACACTTCAAAGTGTTGTAAAGCCAATATCAAAGCCAAACATTCCTTCTGGATTGTGGAATAATTTCTCTGGTTCTTGTGGTTTTGCTTTTTAAATAGCAGACTGGTTGATCCACACCAATTTTACCTTCTTGAATAAATAATCCACCAATTATGCACTTATGGAAACATTTGAGCAAACATTCTGATAATATCCAGCCATACCCCAAAATTGCACCAGTATCTTTTTACTAACAGGCACTCAGAATTCAGAGACAGCCTTAACTTAACTTGTACAGGGTAACCTTGACTGTGTCCAACAACATGTCCAAAAATTATACCACAAGCACGGCAAAACTCACTTTTCCATAAATTAACTGTCAGACTGGCATCACTGAGTTGATCATAGAAAATAAATTATTTGTTAAATTTTACAAAGCTTGTTGTCGTTCACTCTTTTCTGTTACTTATTTTAAGAGCATAGACTCATAACACCGTCGTTTATTCCCCCTTCCCCCGTCCGTCGTTATAAGGCATTGTTTTGTGTATTCGATCTGATCCATAACACAACGACGTGGTGATTTTGTTAGTTGTTAGTTCTTTTTACCTATATATCAGTTTGGGACAAACGGAGTGCAACTCAAGGTCGCCATTTCCCTGGAGCTGTTGATTTATACACTGTACACGAAAGTCCGATTTGCTATAAGCGCCTTATTGGTCAATTAATGTTATAACAGGCAAGTAAATGAAGTGTACTGGCTTTCATATTTGTTTATAATCCGTCTCTTGATCATGTTATACATTATTTGGTCCGTTCTGAGCGAACAACAGCTTATTCAGTAATAGGTCATGTCGGACAGTTTTGTGGACGACTTTTCACTGGTTGTGAAGGTAACACGTCTGAACGCAGAGCCGGAGGGTAAGATTATTATACCTGGTGTTGTAATTTCCTTGCAAGGAATGGGTAATTAGGTCCTAAATCCTGATGTATGGAATTGACCTTACGCAAGACGATAGATCGCTCAGTCTACCAAATCACGTGACATAACGATCTATTAACCTCCGACAAACATGCAGTATTTGGCAAAGAAATATGTTTCAGTTTAAGTGATGTTTATTAAATATTATTTGTATTATTCTTAAAATTGTAAAATGACAAAGTTGCATAAATTATACTGCAGTAGACAATATTAATATTTGTAGTTCAAGTTTGTATGGTAATAACCTAAGTGTTTTATTTCATTAAAATATAAAAATCAATTGAGAACCTATTCATGTAAAAGGAAATTCCCTCCAAAAGATGTTAGTGTATTTAGTATATTTATATTTATAGTGTATTTAATCTTATCATTATTAATTTTATCTGTCTTATGTTTATTCTGTCTTGGAATAATAACAAAATCGTAAATAATTACTGTTTAGAAGTATAATGTTGTACATAATAACTATAAAGTTCTACTATGTTCGTCAGATGGAATTTTGATCAATGATGTATGTTGATGTAGACGTGTAAACGCATGCTTAATATATGGGAAGATAATTATCTGAAACCACTGTTTTTGTATTTTTTTAATTATTACTTACATTTATGTATCCCCATCCCTACTTCAGCCCAGTGAGATAGTAAAGAGTCACTCGAGCGTCTGAAAGATCGAGACGATAAATCATTATTTTTGGGACAAGCCAACATTTAAGTGTAAATTTTCAAACTTTAAAATAATGCAGTGTTTCCTATACAAGAAAACATATATACATCAACGCCCGAAAGGTAGGTGGTTCTCCATCCATATTCTAGTAACGTTCATATTTACATATATTTTCCAATTTCATTTTCTTTTTCTTCTTCAAGCTATCGACGGGCATGCTTTTCTACATACTTCTTACGCAAACAAACATGTTGTAATTGCCATCAATTGTGTCTTTATTCAGCTGATCGTATACTCGACAACAAGTCTTTATCTATCGCAGTTTATCTCTGTTTCGGGAAAGGAATGAATATAATTCTTCAATTTAGACGATCTAGATATCGACTATCAGAATTACAAGGCTCCCCTTGACATCTTTTCACCGTTTTCGATCAAAAATCAACAAATCATTGCAAAATTTGTAAATACTTTTCATCATCAATTCATTGTTGCCACAATCAGCTTGTCGGAGGAAAATGGCGGACGTAAGCAATGCCTGGAGGTGCGTCTAATTTACGTTCGCCCATTGGTTAATTGATTAGCATGATTGACAAGTGGCGATAGGTCAATTCGCTTTGTATTTATTATCTACTGATAACAAAGTTCTATACATGCTTGTTTGGTACAAATACCCATCAATATCTATTAATTCCCTTTCGATTATTTAGACATGACAATATATTGCCGTTTTTTCCATGTTTCATAATTCTTCTCCCTACTCCAGCATCTCAACGTGCACGTGGTGATATGTGCTATTATATGAAAATCCTTTTCAGGTAAGATGATTTTAACTTATCGACGAGCCAAATTGTCTTTTCCATTTTGAAGCAACACGTTTTTGCCTGCTCTCAAGAAGGCTTCTTTCGGATTTTGTTTGTCGGTGATGACATTCTGGAGAAATTATTTTCCTTGCTTCAAAGTGGAATTTTTCAACGCGTGCAATCCTCGTGTATCTGTTTTAAGACAGGGGTTACCAAAAAAAACAAAAACAAAAAAAAAAAAAAAACAACGCAGATTTCAGCATATCTCCTAAATCATGTCCTCAGTACACAGAATACATGACTTACAATTTGCAAAATACCTTTGATACCAATGTTGACAAAGTCGAAATACGACTTAATGACAAGCAAATAGTCAAGATTTACACAATTACGGCGAACGTGATACGTGTTTCCACCCTCATCGTAAGAAGCGACGGCAGAATACGTTTTGAAAGGAATGACTTGCAGTAACGGCGCGGCTGTATTTATCACCACGTTATACTCCACCATATCGGAGTACACAAACATAACAATCAGTCCTTCGTTCAGTTCCACAGGGTAACGAAAATGCTACTGAAATCGACCGTTGTTGTTGACGTCTGTAGAATTAGAGGCCATTTTAATATGTCCACCCAAAATATCAAACAAACTGGGAATAAAGTGATGGGCAACGTTTTGGTATCCGAAAAAGCCATATGCAGACGGTGAGCTGTTTTATGGTACTGGATCAGAACACTATGTTCAGTTTTGTCCAGGGTTTAGCAAAACCGAGTGTTGAAAATAATGGCAATCGTTTCCATCAGATGTTGAACGCTAAAATAATAGCATGCAGGAATGTTCATGGTATAGATGTTCATTTGAGGATTGGCTGGTGCTTGTCTTTTGGACTCGTAAAAACCAGGATCGTTTGCATCCAAGTGTTGTTGCACTTGTTTGTTCAGGATTTCGAAGGTAAACCTCGTTTGATTTCCACTGACATTTTGGTCTTTTGTGGGATAAATAATTTCCACCAAAGCAACTTCCCAATGAGCTTCGTGATCCAGCTGGATGGCCTGAGATAATTTGGCCGTGAAACAGCACAAGGTATTGTTGGGAAACACATCCATGGAACTGTCACGGATACAATTGCCTATTCATAATTCGAGGGTTCTGATTTCCATGGAGTCACTCGAAGTCAAAGGAGTTTACAAAAGAGATTTGTTGCTACTGTTGTTGGGGGGGGGGGCTGGTGTTGGCCGAAAGGTTTCCGTTGTTACTGGAATATTTCAGGGAAGGATTGAGTAGAAGGTAGCCGATTCTACTTTCCTTTGGTGTCAATAGGGAACTTACCAAACAGTGGCTCAAAAATGGCCACTTTGTTGTCGGGAGTAACTTTTTCGGGGGCGCGTCTGATGCTCCAATGGTAAGATTGGTTGTAAGCTTTGACCAGGCACGGTAAGACGTAGATGCCCTTGAGGGTGTGTTATCTTCACATGCGTTCTTTCAAAATACGTTCGTTTTCGTTTCGGGATTCTCGTTGCTGAAAAAAATGGATGTATCTTTTCTTCAATTCTTATTAGAAAGCTTGGTTCAGAAATTTGGTGCCGTAGACTAATTGCTATCGGAGTGGATCACGACCACTTTGTTTCGACAGCAGTTTAAGGTTCGCACTAACTCTGAGCTCATTTTGTAAGTCAATGGTTCGACCCAGGCAAAATTGGAAAGACATGGATGACATAAAGCAAATATCTGTAGCCTCGATTTTAGGTTGCTAAATGAGAGACATGGGCTCAATCGGCTTACCATTGATCATCGATGTCTTCCACTTTGGTTCTACTTCTGGAAACTTATCATCGAGCGGGTTTCTACAACGCATTATTCTTGCAACCATCGTTGCACCTGGGTAAACGTTCTCAGTTGAGTTTCGGCAGCACGATACAATTTTTTAACTCCTCCGTAACCCACATAATGGGCAGGATTGTAGCAAATCCTGGCTTAGAGATTCTATATCAGGACTCTCTTTAATAAGTCACCCACTGTTCGCTGATGCTGAATGAGACGTGTGAACGACTGTCCCTCCTTCTTGACACCAGTCGTGAAAAAGGATGGGTACGAAATCGCAAATAGTTGGGTGTGGATGGTTTTTAAATCGACGAGTAAATACGCATGAGGTGTTTGAGTGGCATCGTCAGCCAAGGATTTCCTAACTGTTTGGCTAACACTTGCACTTGAGATTTATCTCTATGACCTTTAAACAAGAACATGTAATGATCATTGAGACTAGTGGTGCGATGGGTTTTACTTTGTTGAAACGATTCCTTCATCTTCGCAAAGAATGCCTTCCACAAAGACGATAGATTCTCATTGACTTTCTTGAAGGAGGCTGTAAGCCGATTGCCATTCTTTGCAACGCTACGATGCAATGTGGTAAACAATCGATCAAATCGGTTTTGTTCTTGATCAAACGTTTTACAAATTCGGTTTTGGCTGAACCACTCGGTACAGCAAATAAAATGTCAATGGCAATGATACAGTGCCTCCCAACTTGGACGATCTAACTTTTCGTCAATGACTTTGAAAGCAAAGGAAGAGGAGTTTGAAGAGGAAGATGTAGCTATAACGCAAGTGTTCAAAATTATGAAAATAAAACAAATCCCTCAAAAGATTGAATGCTTGTCAGTAAACATTTATTCAGGTTTCAAAGCTTAAACTAGACATGAAATACAAAAACACATAAGAGCCAAATGGTTAAATATATGGCTAAAATGCAAAGAAAAAGGATCAAAGTGCAATACAAAACAAGTCACTGTACAGCATTGTCGATTCAAGTGTTCCCTAGAATTTCTTGGAACACGTTGTAATGTTCTTTGAGTCTCTACACCATATCCAGTCTCTCCTTTTTCCTCCAAGAATGGTTTTTTATTCGTGTCGATGTTGACGACTGTACTGCTGTCCTGAATTTGGTTTTCCTTTGAGTCTACCACTGCGGCTATCACAAGTTTAAATGTTAAAGTTTTCACTTGTCGTTTTTATGTCCACTTTTTTCTGGGATCAATTACAAATGTCATAGTCAGCCACTTCTTTCGTCCAAGCATCGAAACCAACAATTTTCCAGTCACGTACATCACTCCAGTGAGGATGTAGGTCACTAGTTACACAAGCATCTTTGTACGCATCCAAAGTAGCACGAATCGTTTCTTCACACAGAGGTTGAGAAATATCGATATGAAATCGCAACACGTTTAACAGAATGAGTGTCTCGTGCACATTTAAAGGAGCAACTATGATGTCTTTGTAGGTAATGTTCATAAATATAATGTTGAAAAGGTCAGCATGCCTTTGCAGGAACTGTTCGTAAATTGTCCACAAGGAATCTGCTGGCAAACAAAATCCCAGAAATATAGTCACATGCTTAGGCATGGAAGAGATCCGTAAGACGCAGAGTATCACATTGATCATGAAAACCAGTAAGGAATAAAAGTAGGACGATAATAAATGCCATCTCTTTTGCATCCGCACGGTTTTACACACATCATTTTCTATGATGGCAGTAGTGGTAGTAGTAGAGAAGTGCCTATGTCATGCTCAATAGATGATGTCGCAGGGTACGGCATTAATATGATCGTAAAGCAAAGCATCGTACTCGAGTTTCTCGCTGAACTTGAATCCCTCGTTCGCTTGTGGCTGTGTAAAATGATTCATCTTCCTAGCTTTTTTGTCCTCTTCAATATCAACGTGTCCTTCGGCTTCGGGAATACGATTTAATATATTTTGTCCAAAGGGCGATTGATGATTTGGTGAGTTGGTAATCGTACAAATTTTGTGCGGCTCGGAGGTGGTCACACTAAAGTGTTGATCCTCTCCAGACTGCAAAACTTCTTTCAGTTCACCAAAGTTCACCAGCTGACTCGTTGGATGGTTAAGCGTCAATCCTTTCACTTTCCAGTCGGTGTGAAGTTCTCCTCGGCATTTGTAGTCTATATCACTCACGTGTGATTCTGCCTATCATATCCCAATTAACATTTTAAGGGACACATGAGCTTCTCAGAGTGTTTTATTATCAGGTACTTTGCCTTTTTCTAAGAAGTCTTCTTCTAATGAAAGTGTTCTTATTCAGTGAGTAGAGTGCAGCTTTGTCAATGTTCCTGTCCAATGTGTAAATTTGCCATCCGACGTGGTCAGGACCCGTGACAGTCGCAAAACTGTCGTCTTTACTCATCAAGGTTATTCATTCATTACTAAGAAATGAACGAGCTGGAAATAAGATTGTGGTTAATCCACTTGTAAATGACAAGCCTTGTCTGATCAGAAAGTGAACCTTATTGAAAAAGAGCTCCCTGATTTATACCCAGCTTGTGCAGTTACTAGAGCTATGGCAAAGAAAGTTCTTGCGAATGATGTTGATCAGGAAATATTCCTTTAGCCAACACATGTATTGGTCAGGCTTTTGATGAGGTCACCTTTATTCCTCATTTGGATCAACCAAAAGGTTTTGATCACATTGACCTTCTTTAAACTATTCATTTCTCTTGATTCTAATTAGGGTGGTAAACAACAACCACTTGTCGTCGAACAGGAAAAAGATCTTGAGATCTCCTGTTTGTTTCAGGGTGTCATTAGTGAAACCGAAGCTACAGAAGTACATGTGAACTATCAGATTGCAGTTCCAAAATCGTACGAACAGGAAATTCTTAGTTTGGTCAGTGAAACTCTTTGGATGATCATTTAGCGATCAATAAAACTTAACACAAGATCTTGAATCACTTCTATTGGCCAAAAATTGAAAGTGATGTTTGTAAATACTGCAAGTCTTGTCACACTTGTCAAATGGTAGTAAAATCCAATTAGAAGATACCTAAGGCTCATCTTCAACCTATTCCTGCACTTGACGGACCATTTAGCAGAATAATGGTAGACTTTGTCTGTCCTTCACCTAAGACCAAGTCAGTTAACCAATTCTTGTTAACCATAATGTGTGCGTCCACAGAATTTCCAGAGGCTATTCCTTTGAGGAATATTAAAACTAAAACAATAGTAAAAGCTTTGAAGAAGATGTTTTACACAATTTAGCCTCCCAAATCTGTCCAATATCATCACGTTTCAAATTTTATGTCTGGAATTTTTCAGCAATTTATGCATGCATTAAGCATCCAGCAATTCGAGTCTTCTGCCTATTACGTTGAAAGCCAATGGGCTTTAGAAAGATTTCTTCAAACTTTAAAAAATATGATTCGGTCATGATGTTTTGATATTGGAAAAGATTAGGACGATGGTGTTCATTTATTTGTTGTTTGCTGTTCGGGAATCAGTTCAAGAATCTCTAGCATTCAGTCCCTTTGAACTAGTTTTTGGACATGCTGTGAATGGATCATTGAAGTTGTTAAAAGGGAAACATTTTTTAAATGAAGATACAGAAATTAAACTTCTCGATGATGTTTATAATTGTAAATAGAGTTTGTCAAAGGCTTGTAAGGTTGTAAGAGTTAATCTGCACTCTACTCAGTCAAATACGAAGGAGAGGAGTTTTCAGCCTAGTGATAGAGTTCGGGCTCTCTTGCCAATACCACAAAATCCTCTTCAGGCTACGCACTATGGTCGTTGTACATTTAAAAGGAAAGTAAGTGATTTAAATTATACATCAATACTCCTGGGAGGCGAAAACAAAAACAACTTTGTCATATAAAAATGTTAAAGGAGTATGTGGATAGAGATAGCCAGATTAATCATACAATCAATTTACTTGTACCTGTCCCACACAATGAGGATTTAAGCGATGGAATTTAATCGAACTGTAGTGACTTTGGAGTAACCAATTTTCGGAATTTAAGAAATTATGAATAATCTGGACCAGGAACTTTCACATCTGCAGCAACAATAAAAGAATAGATTAAAAGAGCTGTTACTTGATTATGAGCTCGTGTTTCCAGATGCTTCTTCACGAACAAATAAAATCTACCATGAAGATGAAATTCTAGATTCAAGACCTGTGTAACAACACCCATACAGGATGAACCCTCTCAAACAGGAATGTTTGAAAAAAGAAATTCGGCAATTGCTGGAGAATGATTTCATAGGACCGAGTAAAAGTCACTGGAGTTCACCACGTATGCTTGTTCTGAAACCAGGTAATACCTTCGGCATGTACACTGACTATAGAAAAGTGAACAGTGTGACTAAAACAGATTCATTTACATTGCCAAGGATCGCTGACTTTTGCAACTGATAAAATTTTACCTACACAGACGGAAATGGCAAAGGAAATTTCGGCATTCGTGATTCAAGATGGACTTTATCAATGTCAAGTGATGCCGTTTAGAATAAAATATTCGCCTTGTACTTTTCAACATTTAATGAACATGATTACAGCTGGCCTAGATTATTATGATGGTGCCATTATCTGCAATGACACCTCGAAAGATCACTTAGAGACAATTCGGCAATTCTTTGACAGACTCACTGATGTAAATTTGACAATTAATTTAGCCCAAAGTGAATTTTGCCGTGCTTGGGTTACATTTCTAGGACATATCGTGAGACATGGACAAGTTAAACCTATAGATGCTAATGTCAAGGCTATTTCTGAATCCTCTGTGCCTAACAGCAAAAAGCAATTGATGCAATTTTGGGTATAGCTGGATACTATAGGAAATTTGTTTCCAATTTTTCCATAATTGCTAAACCCGTAACATATTTGTTCGGCATGAAAGCTAAGTTTCATTGGTCTGAAAAATGTCAGGAGGCTTTTGATAAGTTAAAGGCCATACATAACATTGCACTAGTTCTTTAAACTCCAAATTTTAGTCAATCATTTAAAATGTCTGTTGTTGCAATGATGTTGGGGTTTGTGAATCACTGATTGAAGAAGACAAAAATGGTGTAGATCATTCAGTGTGCTATTTTTCTAACAAATTAAATATGTAGCAGAGAAATTATTCCAGCTTTGCTGTCCACTACAAATTCGATCTCAGCTGTGTTGTCAATGAATGATGACTATCAGGAAATATTGAAACATTTTGATGAGGCTGTGGCTTTTGTTAATGATGATTTGAGTTATATCCCAGAGATGTAGAGGTGGACGTAGATGAGTGCGTGTATGACCAATGGAGGAGACGATACCAGAGTCACCAGAGACCAGCTCAGGGATATAAGCAGCAGTACCATATCCAGAATACGTTAAAACGAATTAATATATCAGCATCACACCGGGATCAATTTTGTAAGTTGCTTAACTTGGTGACGACAGTTTCACTTGCAGGTCGTCAGAAATGAATAAGATTTGATTATGTGTTTAAGCGTATTTTTGAAATGGTGGGACTTCCATTGCATGCAGCGAAGTATAAACTAGTATCTGGTAAAAAGGTGTCAGCAGCGTACGACAGAATTATTTCCGATGCGCTTAGTGATTATTTGGTGTTATCTCTTCATGCGCAGGCGATACAGTCGCCCAACGTCCATGAGACGTCAAGTTCACATTTGGCATTATCACTCAGTTCTCAAGTGATGCCAGCTCCACCGTCGGAATCCAGGAGTTAAATTTGTCAGTATAACCAAACCATTTGACGAGAAATGTTTACCTTTTTCATCGAGATGACATTTTCAATCCTGAACATGTCTTAGTTGGTTTTCTGTAATTCCTGTTTGTAAAAAGAACCTTCGATGAGTTCTCCGGGGGCATCTTTGAGCGATTATGTAACTAGGATCGTTTTCTTTATTGTACCTAGCACAAATACTTCCTCACCAGTTGGGTGTATATCCTTTTCAGAACGTGCTTTTTGTCTGCTGATTCTCACACGATCACCTATCTCAACTTTATGTCTAAAAACTAAGGCGTCTGTGACCTCCTGTTTTCGGTCATGGTAACCCTGTGGTGTTACTGATGAGGCTTCTGCTGGAGACATTTTAATGATTCGATACCATGCTTGATTATACTGGTCAACGATCTCTAGCAAAAAAACATCTATCTGTTGATGTTATCGCTGGTGAATCTTTTCCACATGCAATTTTAGAGTCCTGTTCAATCGCTCGACGACAGAAGCTTTGACCTGATTTTGTGTGTTATACATGTCAATGTTATTTTTTTAAAGCCATTCGGAAAGTTCTTTGTTGTAAACTTCGCTTCCGTGATCGACCCATACTTTTTGTGGATTGCATGTACGCACAATGCTATCCATTGCCTCAACGATAGAATTTCCGGTTTTTGCTTATTTGAGGAATGACCCATGCATATTTGCTAAAGACATCGATGACCGTCAGCATACACTTAAAATAATCGTTGTATGTTCTATAATCTCTCACGTCTACGAGATCGACAGACCATACGTTATCTACCCTCACAACAATGACCCTGTGGTGTGGAAAGTGGTTGCGAGCAGGTTGGTGAAGTTCTTCAGCGAGCATCTCCGACAGATCCGTTACACCGGGCGTTTCCACACCGGCCGTTTTCACGCATATGCCTGACTTATATTTAATTCTTATGATTCCATGTACCAGAGCGTGGCCAACTCGTTCTCTGAACGTTTCCGGTTTTAATTCCCCTAAATCCCTCAGCATGATTTTGTCACATCCTGCCTTGTCGTCTGGATGATCTCTGTAACATATATTATGCTGCATGGCAGTCGCATCCACATCATTATAAGGTTCCTTACCAGGCAGAGGTTGATCGTTTTCATCCATTTTTTTTCTAGCTGATTCCATGGTCCGACATATTTATGTCCTGGTAATGTCAATCCTTTAAGTGGTCTTGGAAGTTTACCGATATGTTTATGGATATCAATAGCACCTTCTATGACTTGACGCTCACCACACTATCTACAATTTCCCACACGCAGAAATCGTCCGAAGGTCTTCGCAGCTCGTATCCAGATCACACTATCTGCAGTGACAGTGAGGAATTTGTTTTTACAGAAAAGGTAAATTAAGTTGGCATCTGAGGCAGCTGCACCGCAGTCAACTGCGACACAAGAATCGAAGTTGCTGCTCGACCAGTCACAATCTGCGATTTCTTTTATCGCCACATACTTCGCAGAAAGACTTGACTATGAGACGATTATTTTTAGTCATCACCTCTGTGGGGCTTTTACTATAAGTTCTAGCTTTACACTTGAGACACATCGAGTCCACAGTTGTGCTGCATTCTACTTTACATATCCACAAAACAACTGGCCCACGTCCATGCAGCTCTAACACAGCTCAAAGCGATAAGATCAGTATTACGTTTTTGACGCATTCTGTTTCCCATCATCGCTCTTTGTGTTGCTCCAGTGACAGCCCAGAAGCTGCGGCAAGACCCAGTGGAAGCAATGCCGAGCCTAATACTTTAGGTGCAAATGTTTTGACGAATGAGATTATAGCGCTGGCAATAGAACCACCTGACATGTTATTATCGTTTCGTCCAGTCATTTTGGTAGCTCTCTTTTTGCTCTTTCGACCTCGCTACTGAGACATTTTGATATATAATCCATTATGATTTTTTACACAATCACATTCATTTTTCTGTTAAGCACATCCAAGGTCATAAATCGATCTGATGTCACCAATGCATAACAGACATAATCCACAATAAGATCACCAATGGTCCACCTGATTTCAATATCAGCTGTGGAATCTTTGAGACGGTCTGAATGTTTAGACACATCGAAATGGAAATTGGGATGCAACGTAGCGAATTCATCGAGCGAAACCTACGTGTCAGTATCAGGATTTGGGTATTTATGCATGGCCTCTGTGAGCATCAAGTAGGCAAGTGAATAATTTCTCGTGGTAGCAGCAAAATTACACTCAAGTTCTCGTACTGGATATTGTCTGGAATTGATGCGGACTTGAATAAGAGATAACTTTAGATTATTGAAAATGTGTTTGTTTCCAGTTTGCTTTTCACACCGTGCCGCTAACTGAAATGCCACGAAAACATGTTTGGGAAGTTCGCAACCTGGATTGGTGGCGACTCTCAACGACGTGGTTAGTTGTGCCCGTGCGAATTGTTGCATACAAATTCGGTTTTGTTCAAAGTAGAGTTGTTTGGTAAATCGAGCCAAGGTAGCTTCTAATTCGAGCATGTGAGCAACTGAAGGTGTGATTTTAGACATCCACATCGCGAGCCACGTCATGGTAAACTGACCGTCTGCTGAAGCTCCATCTGCACCAGTTCTATACATGTACTGCGTGGAAGAATATCTTTTTTCTAATATCAGCGTATGGTTAACAACGCCAAAACAGTGCGGATATCGCGACATATTCCAAAAATGCTGCTCAGACGAAGCATCATGCAAATTTCTCAACTGGAATCAGTGAGA
This sequence comes from Megalonaias nervosa, assembly GCA_016617855.1. Taxonomy (NCBI): domain Eukaryota; kingdom Metazoa; phylum Mollusca; class Bivalvia; order Unionida; family Unionidae; genus Megalonaias; species Megalonaias nervosa. The sequence continues at coordinate 9,189 of JAECUM010047040.1, read as the reverse complement.
GATCGACGCAGAACAAATCCCACATTGTACGTGCCATGACATACACAGGCAAAATTAATTCTGAAACTAGCTCCAGTCACATTAGCATCGTTACCCACACCAGCCGCTGGGAGCGTATTTGGATTGGCAACAAATTCAGCACTTGTTGCAGCACCGGTATTGGTATCTTTAAGCCACCACATGTGGGTAGCACACGATAGCATGTAATCATCGCTGAACGTAATTAAATTAAAGATCGTTCTAACTTGTGGTAAATAGCAATTGATTTCTTCCACAGTCTGATTTTTCGGCTGGTATTTTGCTGATTTAAATAACGACCAACCGGTGTTCTGTAGCGTGGTCTGAGCGTTAACTGTCTAATCTCCAACAGGAGCTAATGTTTGTATCTTACCTCAGATTTACAGTAGAGTTTTATGAGGAAGCAAATACACATCCTTGTCACGTGTTTCTATTTTTCTGTGCGTGCTTGCATTGAAATTAGTGATATGGGTATCCTGATATTCGACATATTCGTCGACGGGAGTATCATCGTTCAGCCTCAAGTAATAGGGTGCAAATCTCCAATACATGGTTTTTGTATACTAACGGCTATGCGATACAAATCGCACAGTGATAAAAAATGTTCTACAACAGTTTCTGCTGAAATCGTAGATAAAAAATCGCACAGTGATAAAAATCGCACCTGCCTACAACATTCATTGCTGTCTCACCGTAACATTTTTAATCCATAACCTGACATCATGTTACCAATAGAAGAATCTTCCACAGGAGCTGTCGCAGGAGTTGTAGTCAGTGCGTTCACCCTTTTCTCGAGATCCTCTAAAAAGTTTCAGACCTAGCAGTGAGAACTTCTGAAGTTTTCTGAAAAGTCTGTTTTGCCTGCGGTGACACATTTGCTGGTATTGACGTGTGCGACTGTGTCGCCTGCATTTACGTGGGTAACGGAGTTGCCAGTGACTATATCACCGGCATGATTTTACTGGCAATTGTTTGACCTACTGCAGTTCGTGGCAAGACCAGGTAATACCGATCGAATCGATGAAAATAAGGTGGATAAAAATTTCGCGTCTTGCTGTGCGTGATTGCTTCATGCTTATACTTTTAACAACTACTGTTTTTAAGAAAATGAAATCTTCCGTCGCTATACGACTCTTAGATGTTGGCCACGTTGTGACTTACGTCTTCCTCCATGAAGACGCCCTGCGTCTCACGTGCAGATAATAGGTGATTCTTTCATTGTTGTCAACGCTGTTTCCAGACTAATCAGTAAGCCACATGGTAATCTCAGAAATCACATTTGTGTTCACGATGGGATAATAAATAAAAGGATTGGTTCGAATTTACATGAGTGATCCAGGCGGAACATTACTCGCTGTAGAATAAATGATCCGATGGAGGATAATGATCCTTGTGTGATCAAGCAATTAATGAGCAAACTATTCACGCCTGTGATATTGACAGGTAAATCTCTCCCATTCACTCCGTTGCCAGATACAACTGTATCAGTTCTAAAACCCAGTATAGATCCGATCGAATTGGAAGTATCGAATCCAACACGATATCCGCCCGATAACGTGATTCTGGTACGAAGCGTAGAATAATTAGATTCGAATTTGATATTTGCAGAGATATGTCTATTGTGATCAGTCTTGAAATTTCCACAGCGATATCGGTAATGTTATATCCGCCTGGTGAGATCGTGATCGTCTGTCTCTGAGCACTGGCCCAATGATTGATCGCTGCTCATGGTCACATTAAAAAGCTATTCCATATTCCGCAGAAATCAATGCGATATCGTACATCCAGATCCCCGGTTCCTGCCTTAATCTAGATGGCTCTCTTGCTTCTGCCTCTTCTGCACGCTTCCTGTAAGAGGTTATCAGTTTGAAACCTACAGGAGGCTCACGTGTAAAAAGTGGAGGTTCTCTTTTAAATTCCTGTGTTGCTGTTATGACAGCTTTCCTGTCAGCCACGTTGTGTGTCGTTGCAAGCTCACGTATTAATGATCCCATTTCTCTTTCAAATTTCTTAATGAATTTGGGTGGTGGATCCAACGTGTGTTTTGGACAATTTAGTTGCTTGTGCCTGTTTGGGTGGTTACGGCGACTTCACTGTAGTTGCCTGTGCTTGTGCTTGTGCTTGATCTCATACCTGATTGGGTAATATGACTCCAAACAGACACCATCGCAAAGTTTGAGTATAGTACTGTCGTACGACTTACCATCAGGATTCATTTTGATCAGTTTATGAAATCGTCGCAGATGGTGAATCTCCTGGGCTAAAAATTATCTTTTTATCGATGTTTTTTAATGCTTTCTCAAGATGCGTTGCAGCCTATCTCCAGTTGTTTCGAGATATTCCTCTTTCTCTTTAGCTTGATCTAGTCTGCTTACTTTGGTCAGTGTTTCCAGCGCGACCTTACTCTGATTCTCTCGCTGTTCCTCGAGATCCGTCAGTTTTTCCATGAGCTTGGTTTGATGAGCAGCACCAATGTCCTGCTGTTTGGCTAATGCCTATGTGATGGGCTTAAGAATACCTTGAGGAACATCATGCTGAAACACCTGCTGACCCACTTTATCCTCTATGAACTTCTGACGTAACGCCGCCGTTGCTCGACACATTTTCTGAGTACGTTATCGTACTTGCGTTTTGCTGGGGATCTTTTCAAACGACATTTTGTTATACGAACGACGATAGATAAAAATGACTACTTAGAAAAAACTACCGCGTTGAACATACAATTCGTCAGAACCTTTTCGGTATCATTCAGTTTCTGCATCGCGATAAAACGTCATAAAATCATGCTTACATCTTCTTGAAGTTCCAGAGCCAGGCGTCGCTTCGGTGTAACACTGTGTGAGTTTTTTTTAGCTGTGATGCCGCTGCAGTGGTCTCTCGGAATCGCCTCAATATCTCTGTGATCTTAACGAGAAAACAGCACAAAGCATCCCGTGTTGCGTAGGATGTACTTAGGCACATCGTAGTGTTACGAATCTATGCTCTTAAAATAAGTAACAGGAAAGAGTGAAGAGAACAAGCTTTGTAAAATTTAACAAATAATTTATTTCCCTAGAATGCAAAGTGAAAAATGAGAAAAAAGAATTTGCGGTTTTACGAATTAAATCAAAAAATAATCCAGGAATTAATAACACAAGTCCTAGTAATAATAAGTCCTAAATAAAACTCAGTTCAAGTCCCAAAGAGATTTAAAATTGAAGGCGATGACTTGTCTGTTATAGCCTGCGTCGTACTGATGTGTCAACAGTCTCTTGTTGAATCACAGAAATATTATTCCAGGTTTGAATTCAGTATAAATTCCAATGACTGTCTGAATCCAAAAAATTTCTTAAGCACTTTTGTATTTCCAGAGAAACTAATCACTTGAAATCAATAATTGGAAAAAAATAAAATTCAGCCCAAACTGGTCACAACATAACACAATTTAAAGTGCCAGATGTTAAAGCACAACTGGTAAAATTCTGATAGTCACAATACAATATAGTTCTCTGTTTGACCCCAGGTCACAAATTTGCATTTTATACAAACAACCATTACCTAATGGAAAATAACTTTCTAGCATGATGTAATGAACCTTGTTTATTTAAAACATAATACCCTGCAAAGTTCACTTTGGAATCCCCAAAACCCTGACCCAAATCAACATGTTTACCTGCATAATAATTTGGTCAATGACCTCATACCCATAGAGGATAATGAAGCTATTATTAGTTGTTTACATCAATGAAATAAAAAAAAAAAGTCAATCAGGTCAAACAGAACTGAACTCAATTCTGGACAAGATCAGGTCCAATAAACAATGTTACATTACAATAGCATGTAATGGAATTTTAAAAAATTTAAAACTAACAGACAAACAATTAAATTAAATATACATAACAGTAGTAGGACTGCGTCATGTAAATACTGTTACAATGCTTGTTTCGGGACAATGAAAAATATGCACAAATTTTAGTTACGTTTTCTCAATCATTTTTAAAATCGTCAAACACAATAATTTTGTGCGTGTCCGAATCTAGTTCCTCCACAGGCTGAATTTCATCAGGCCCAAAAATAGGAAAAATGCTGTCTCGACCACGTTATGGCTCGTTGCAGACCACACTGGGATCTGTGCTAGCACCAGCGCAGACACCATTTGTTCTCTTGCTAAACTAAAAGCATGCTGTATTTGTCCTGGTGAGGACTGAGCGTATAAATGATCACGAGATCGTAATTAAGCATGTTGTTCAGCAGCATGTTCATGAGCAAATTTGGTTTTCCACGGCCTGTTGGACCCACGATAATGTAATGGTAATCCGGAAGCAAGAAATTATATTGATGTTTCTTCGTCTTCGTTTTTGTCTCGAAATTAATGACACTTATTTTTACATTAACAACGTCGAATACTTCCTTTAGAACGCTCGTCGGGTCACACAGCTCCAGCATGTCATCGCACGATGAGCTGGATAAGAAAAGTAGTCGTACCTGCGACTCCATGCAAGGAAATGTTAATATGAGTGGTCATAGCATCACGAATCTGGACGATGTAAGTTATTCACCACTAGATGCTAATTCCTCACGGTGGTCACACATGTCTAGATTAGCACAGACGAAACTTTGTTGTATATGTAATGATGGATACCACCCTAGCCTTGATTACATTTCACAAACCCACATCGATGTCCAGTCAGGCTCTGACAGGGCTTCCTACCACATGACCAATTACTGATGATACCCAAGCGATTTCATACAGTCAATTCAAATCGTTTGGATTGACACACAGTCCGGTGGAACCATGACGGGAAATATTGCCGTGGGAGGATTTTCCGTGACTGGAACGCCCTCGCTGTAAGTTACAAATAAGTGACTGATTATGCGTTGGCACGTACTGGTGAATCAATGATTGGAGATCTCAACATGGATTACAACAAGATTTACATATCATCGACACCACTCGACGGAATTGATGTGGTATGTGGATGAACGTTGAGTGAAAAGTAACGTGGGTGTGATACCCTCTCTGGCTTCCAACACTGGAAGCAGAACAGGAAGCAGAACAGGATTTATCGCCAGTGCCTCATCAAAATACTCGGGGTCCACTTTGCCTTATTTTGCTTTTGCCAGACAAGCCAACCCTTCCAGTGGCATCAACGAGTGGATCACTCTGGATGTGTATGAAAATTTCTGGCTGGAAATCACAGCTCCGTTTAAATTTTGTGAGTGTAAATTTCATTTACGTGGACGTACCAGTAACACAGAAAGATTAACCAGATGGAGATAGAAGGAAAAAAAGCGCGGACGCGTCATGTATTATTTTCGATGTGAGCACGACCATTGTTGGAAATACTTTTCAGGAATTGACGTCACCATCACTGAAATACAACATGTACATGTCACTGCTGAACCATCCAATCCAGGTCTAAGATATTTTCAGCTGTTGTCGGTGGACGATATTGTATGACCATATCGGTCATAGGTTGCATAGCTAGCTATTTAATAAAACTATCATTTGCATCAGAGAATGTGGACGTGCCAGTGAATGACCGAGACAATGTCCAGGCGGTTCATGAGACAATCAAAGAATTAAAAAAGGTTCGTTATTTACTTAAATCCGATCCAGGTACGTTTTCAAGTACCGATCACTCCGCAGCAACCAAAAATTTCGTGGCCGTGGCTGAAATGAGACATCAGCATTTGCAGGAAGCATTAAACAGGCTAAACGCGGTATATTCTTTTTGCGACGATAGACAATCTGTCCGGCTGAGTAAATTCGTGCGTGGAATTATTCACGATATTATCGATGAACTGCATCTAGAAATCATGGACGCGATTAGTGAAAACCAGCCACATCAGACGACATAAATTTGCACGAAAAGAAGACGACGAAGCGCACAAAAAGGACCATGAATGCATGGTTAAAGAAGTGTTGCGAAAGTGTTTTAAAGAAACCGAAAGCTGCGTGATGCTATCGACAAACAGAAATTTTTGCTGCAGGTCGGGTTGGAGTACGAAGATGTGGACACGATCATGGAAGTGATGTCGCTCCACGATTGACCTGGAAGTCCTCCAGACAAGGATGTGGTATCTCCCATACCGACCTCTGAACTGGTTGTTTATGATCCACACAAAGCCATGGACGCGCTGATGCTCGTGCTCCTTTATAGCGTATACGCAACGGTAAACGCGGACAAAGCTGTAAAATTTTCTGCCAGACGAAATTGAGAGAACACTGAGTGCAGCATCCGACACATTTCATTATCCTACTGATGGATATTTTGATAACCCTCCCAAAACCACTTCAGATCTGCTGGGAAAAGATAAATGATCTAAACAAGTACAGAGATAAATATTGGACACGCTGGGCCACTACAGACCAAAGATTTATATTTTCAGCAGTGAGGACCTTTGAAAAAGTAAACCTCAAGAGTGGAAAAAATCGCTCTGACTTTTTACTACCTTTACAAATATTATCGGAAAATACCTTATTACGCTGACGATTTTAGATTATTACACGTCGTGGAATCATAGCAGTATCTGGACTATATGGACTTGCAGGCGACTCTTGATACATCAGGTGATCTTGTTAAGCTCAGTCAGATGACGAGAAGCATATAAGGCTTAAATAGATACCCAATGTAAGTAGTGGGTGAATTACTACAGGATCTCAAGGTCAGAGAAAAAAAGCATTAGTAAACACATGACATTCTTAAAAACACAACTTTCTCAGTTGGAGCTTTTGTTGCAAAGTTTTGTCGATGGAGAAGCATAAGATGAAGCCGGTAACCTGCCAACCGGAAATCAATTTTAATCACATCGATGCACATTTACCTGAAGAAGACCGATGTGAACTCGAATCGTATTACCATAATTACCATAGAAAAGTCTACGTGTACAGACGTGCGTATTTGCATTATCGACGTTTATTAAAAATCACAGCATCGGTGCCGCTTGTCGTGACGACGTCCAGGATGGTGTCTGCGGAAGTCACAGTTGATGTTACCTTAATTCGGAGCGGGGTTGGCTTTACAAACGATGGTGAAACGAATGGAGCCCGCGCTGGAAGCCACCAAAAATACCAAGCAGGCATTGTTGACGATATCCTCATGGATATGGTACCGATGACTTTAAGCCGATTTGAAAAGGCGTAACGACAAAAATTTTTAACTCCAGCAAAAAGAGAAACGAGTGTTTAACACGCCGATTGTATTTTTTCATGAACACGCGATACTGCTTGATTAATCACGTCGCGATAATTTTCCTGAGGATGTATATCATGTTGCTGCTGCACCATCAGCTTAAACGGCACCTACTCCACCATGTTTTTTTTTTCGGGATAGATCAAGTTAATATCATAATAACCCAACGTTGACTTGTCGTGGTCAGCTTTGCTGTCCGCCACGTTGTGGCTGGGATCGACTTTGCCGCAGGCAGCTTTGTGGTTCATGTACAACATCACTTCCTTGTTCAGACCACGCTGAAGTACCTGAAGCAGCTCTGATTCATCAGAATTGCCGTAGTCCTCGCAGAAGTCGTCGGCAACTCTGGCGTCACAGACGCCCTTGCCCGTGCACAAAAAGAGTACGAGTCCGACTGCGAGAGGCGCTTGGGAGTAACAGCCAAAGTCACGATGATCAAATTTTTTGTTATACCATGTGTGAAATTCAGCTGACCATAAAAGCATTTACGAAATACTGCATCGATCAGCAGACCCTTAGATGCGATCGGAGACACGGCCAGACCTGATAACACCTTCAGGCGATAATACTCTGGCATCACTCCCACGTGCCTTGCAAATGGACACTTCAACTCAAGCAGCACAATCTAATGATCCACCACCATGCATCCATCCGGGGAATAATGGAATGGCGTATATGCAGATGTTGCTTCCTACGATTTTACCTCGTAACAGATTCTCCATGTAGAGCCGTAATACAGGCTCAAACATGGATCCCCACAGTCACGGTAACGTCGTTATGGACAGCTTTGCTGTGATCGACCTTGTCGAAGCTAATTTTTTAGTCACAATCAAATTGATATCGCCAAAAGGACAACATCCCATCACCACATCGAGATCGGATCCGCCCAAGGTTATTGCCCTGATACCACTCTGGTAACGTGCAATAAAACCATTCAGTTTCTGATGTAACTTCTCATCCACGATGCTTATTTTAATAGTCGTTTTCTAATATATAAAAAATGTCTTCGAGCCGCAGTCCGGAACAGTGTGGACAGCCACGACGACGAGGAGGATGTATTTATTACAGATGTTATTGTGCATTATCAATATATATTAGTCGAAGCCATCGCAACCAAGGTGAGACACAATGCCCCTGTGACATTTATAATCAACGCGACGAGAGCCATAAGAGTAGCAGGAAGACAACATTTACTCACATGGGAACAGCGAAGACAGTTATCGGAAAACGACGTAATTTGAGTCGTCTATGACGAAGACCTTATCCGGAAACACTATGTGAGATGTATGGCAACAGAATACTTTTTAAAAAAAGTCTTAAAATTATCAGTCTTAAAACATAGACAAAGTTGATCACCACAAGATATATTACTTTTGCCAACATTGAAAATCGAAAAGATCTCAATGTTCCCATCGTGAACACGTATCATCTCACTGTAACACTCACACTCACCAAAGTGGTCGGCATAGGAACAGATCTCGTGCTGCTTACAGCTGCGCAGCAAAAAGAAATCTACGACAATGGTACTATCAACATCGTGTCTTCTGCATGACACGCAGAGCATCCAGATAAATGTTTGTGGCTTGAAACGCCTTGCGTTTAAACGCCCGTGCGTGTGTCAATGCGCCTCCAGCGTATTATGTCTTTTTTGCATCTCTTGAGACGGAAGCCTCGATGGCAGCCTCTTTAGTCTTTGCTATTTAGTTATCCATTATTGATGTAGTTTTCTTAATAGTGTTGTTATTTTTTTCTTACCTTCTCTTAATAATCCTCGATCGCCCTGATGTTATACCACAGCAGTTCTGGCACACCTGTAAGCGTCCACCACGAACACCCACTCCACGTCCCAGACATGGTTGAGGTCCTAAGCTTCCTCACTTGATAATTGCCTTGTGCTGAGCAAATTAATTCTCTCTGCAGGTTTTGTTGCAACTCTACGTGGTGCTCTGAAACAACCATTGACATGACATTTTCCCTTATGCTATATTATTAAGAT
>JAECUM010047038.1:0-16796 GCA_016617855.1 Megalonaias nervosa | reverse complement strand
CATTTTTTGGTCTCAAGTCAAGGCTCAATTTTCTTACATGCTGTTGAAAGAGAAACACCAACACCAGATATTATTAACAAAAATGGATTTAATGATTCTCCACTTAAGATTATACCAGAGCTTGTCATGAGCAGTGGTAAATATGATATTACTCGAAGTATTCTACTGTAATGCTTATAACATTGTTTTACACACCAAAGGTTTTTATGATAAAATTTGTAACACTGCATTAGTGCGTCAACATCTTGTTTTGGAATTTCCTCTGAAATATGATTGAAATCGACGATCTGTTTGTTCATTATACAATATTTGTTTACAATTTTTATATAATATTAAAAACTCTAATACCAACAATCGACGCAAGAAATTCACGGAACTTATTATTGTTAGGATCAGCTATAAAATCTCTATACTTGTCATAAACATCTGACGAAGTATCCTTATATCGTTCATCTGTTAGTACCTCGTCTTTCTTTAACCAACTGTAGGAATCAACGTGTTTTCTACTTCACGTTCATACAAATCTGTTTTATTTACCAAATTACCGTATTCGCTTTCTGTTTCATCAATAACCCCTACTACCAAACTTATTTGATCCAACGTAAAATTTTTGAGAACAAGATGTTGTCTGATAATTCGTATGCGACTATGAAATTTGTCAGCATTAATTTTCGGAGTATATCCCAATTAGTCATGAGAAAACCAATACCATTAGCTACTTTTAACATTAATCTTACGTATGATTCTGTGAATATTTTATCGATTTTATTGTAATAATTTCGTAATAACAATTTTCTAGAGTACTGGGGTGATGGAAATAGAATATCGTCTTCTTCATTTATGTCGTAATAAGAATCAATCTTACTTCCAACCTTGTTTGTGCTACTTCTTCAAAAAAAAATTCTCACTGAGATCACTAATTTCATGGTCAAAATCTTTGATTATCTTTAGAGATTTATTAACAATAATCGGATCAAATTCTGGTTTTCTACGTATCATTGGTAGAATTGCGTTCGTGTACACTTTAATAATTAACTCAGCATCCACTGTCATGCTAACGATTTTAACTAGGGTTTCCTTGTCGTGGTAGTACATGCCGAGATACTTAAAAATTCCTCATTTTAAAAAACTATTATATAACTTCTTGTTCCTTTTTATTCCTACTATCTTAGATTCCGTTAGTTTGTCAAGACGAGTATGATTGTCGTTTATTCGTTTTTCTTCCTCCGCTTTTCCACAATATGCTTGTGCTTTTATTAAGTTCGATTTTATTATCAAATCTACATTTTTAAAATCAAGTTCGAGCAATATTTTTTTAAACGTAATTTCAACTTGTTTTTGTTCTTCTAGACAATCATCAGGATGACAGTAACTTCTTATAATATCAAAGTTTTCTATTGCTTTTATTAGTTGTGGTCCTCGCATATGCATAACAAGAATAAAAAAAAAAATTTCTTCATCTGACATTGGAATTAAAAAAGTTTTCTGGTATTTATTACACGTACTGATAGTGCTTTTCCAACATCTCTTTAGGGTTAAAAATATTATCATAAAATTCTCTTGCAGTGGTTATAATTGATGATTCTGACATTATTTTATAGCATTAGATTAAATTTGATCGTCGAGAGTATATATCTGAAATGCTGTCAACCCTGGAAACGGATGTTCAGCGGCGAAAACTTTCACTATAAAATATAAGTATTTGTTGACGGTATTTGCAGAAGGAATTGTAAAATATTGTGTTGTTGAGATGTACGTATTTCCTGTACTATACAATGTTGTCCAGTTGATATCATCGTTTGATCCTTGCAATTGCCAGTTATAAATTCGACCAACAGAGTTTAATCGACCTCGCAAATGAAATTGCCAAATAGCGACTGCAATAGGACATTTAATTTTGATCCAAAAGTTTTCAACCTCTCCGTTTGTCGTGCATTCGTGTCTATCAGAGAAAGCATAATAAGGATAATTTTCAGAATAATATGATGATGCGTTTACCTCAAACCCAACTCGATTATCAGTTGCCTTAAAAAGTGTTGTAATATACCCAACATTATTTTTAGTTCGTTTTATACCACTACTAGACAGACTGTCAACATACGCTTTATTTATTAGATCATTAGGGTTAACCGGAACATATGTCGTCATTATTTTATTGTTTCTCATGTTTATATTGCCTGACATTGGTACACCGGATAGTTTTAAATACGAGCTGAGTTCTTCTTTTAACTGAGCATAACTAATAGCATCAGACTCATTAGCAGGTGAATATACGGTTTCCAGCCCAATGATTTTTTTTACTTGACATATTAATATTACCTGTGACCGTTCCACCTGTTTTGTCAAGGTTGTTATCATCAATATATTTCAACTGTAAATAACTTACCGCTTGTGTTTGATTTAAGTTTCTTGGCGGATACGCTGTTTCTAAATTATTTTTTTTTCCTGACATATCCATGTTTCTGCTTAAAGTTCCTCCTGTCAGTGATAGTTTGTTATCGTCAACAGATTTTAGTTGTGCATAACTAACAGCTTGTGTATTAACAACATTTATTGGCTGATAATTTGTTTCTAAACCTAGAACTGGTTGATTTGACATCAACAAATTACCTGTCATTTTATCAACAATTTTTTTCAAGTAGCCTGATAAATCAATGTTACCATTTGTTATTGTTGTACTTACAGCCGACACGAATCTCCCAATGTTGTCCCAGATCTTGTATAATAGCTCATTATTTGTTTATTGTCTGACAATTTTATATAAACTTAGTTTATAACAAAGGCAAAGCTATCGTTGATATTAAATTTTGACACAGAACGGTTGGAGCAACATAAACACAACAATGATGTGCCAGATTGTCATTATCTCGTTGTTGGGAGGATTGGATCGGGGAAAACAAATTTGCTCATGAATTTACTGCTAGGCGATAATTTTAACTACGACAGAGTTTATATTTACACAATTGATCCACAGCAGGATAACTACGAATTTCGTGATGATCTTAAGGCTGGTGAAGATTTTTTAATTATTAGACCACCAGAAGAGCTTATCAACTTGATTCAGATGAGCATAAGATAGTTGTTTTTGATGATATTCCACTTAACAATGAAGAGATGAATAAAATAAGATCTTATTTTTCACTGTCACGTAATAAAAAATGTAACTCTGTCTATCTCGCTCAAGGATTTTACAACGTCGATAAATTTATTAGACGAAATACCGGTTGCTTTATACTATTTCCCGGACTCGACAACGTTGACGTCAGAAATATTGCAAACGAGCAACGTGGCGACGTAACAAAAGATAAATTTCTTGAACTGTGTCATAAGGCAACGAAAGATAAATATAATTTATTTTTATTCGATAAATTTACATGTGATCAAAAAAATGTTCCGCTGCTGTATTGAAAAGTATCTAGAGTAAAGTTTTATCAAACTGTTATTGAATAATAATATGGAAAAACGAACAAAGTACAGAAAATATATAGAAGATCTATAAAAACAATTGCTCAATCTCATGCAGAATTTAGGAAAAAAAAGTTCAAGAAGCACGACGTGGATATGTAGTTGCTAGAGCTTTGAAACCAGTTACTGAGGCTTTACTTGGAAAACAACCTGAAACTTTAACGCTATATCGGAAGAAGAACTTAAACAATTACAGGAAATAAGGTTTACTTGGATTAATTAAAGAACAACAAGAAGCGGCTACTGAAAAAGTTATTGCAAGATCTGAGGAAGAATAAAAAGAAGGTTGGCTGAGGCACTTACAGAGTATATGGTTGATCCTGACAGAAGACAAACTGAGATAGATCGGTTGATTCGTGATAAGTTAGCGCTTGAACGAAGATTGGTGGCAGTTGGGCCAACGGGAAGAAGGTTGGATAAGATGATGAAAATGATGGAGGATATTAAAAAAAAACAACAACAACAATAAGAAATGGAAAGTAAAGCTGATAAAGCTTTAAGGGAGATGTATGAGAAAGATGAAGCTGAGAGAGAAGTTTTTAGAAAAGAGTATGGATTAGCTGTTCAAGACAGAGAAAGATTTGAAGCTGCTCTAGAAAGTATAAACAACAAAATAAGAGATGACGAGTATAAGACATTCAACGAGAAACACAATTTCGAGGATTCAAGAATAAGCGAGATTTAAAAGAAAGAATACAACGCTGATGAAAAAATTAAAAAGTTGACAGAGATAGCGGAAGAAAGTCAGAAATATATCAAAGAAGTAGTGCTAGAAAATGAAAATTACAGAGAAAGTATTAGAAAATTCCGACACAGTATTATCTTTACATTAAAGCCATTAATCAAATAAAGCAAAACAGGTTCACTCATCACCGTAATATCTTGAGCACCAAAGCAAAAGAAATAGATGAAAAACGAATACCGGCCATGCCACTTGTGGCGCATATAGATGACCCTACTGCCAGACAAGCTGAACTAGATCGGTTAATTGATAATCCATATAAAAGGTTACAGCCAACTGTGATGGAGAGTCAACAGGCAAGTAAAACAACATTTGAGCCAACTGTAACAGGGGACATTAGTCAACAAGCGGTTGTATCAGATATTGAACGAGAAAGAAATCTTATTTTAAATCAAGCGCAAGCTAAAATAGAAGGTCGGGAATACAATAATCTTTTCCAAAGAATACAAAATTGACATTAATGATATTGAAAATTGGGAAGAAAGCAGATACGATGCACTAATTTAAAAACTAGACGATATTATAAACACCAGTGATGGAGCTTACAATAGAATGAACGCAGCTGTAAAAGTCCAAGATCTTAATAAATATGAGGTCGCCTACAGAAATAAAATTATTCCAGGTGTTATAAAGGACGCAGTAGTAACATTTAAAACTAAAACTGATAAAGGAATGAGCTTTCAAAGTTTGCTTGAAAATTACAATTATTTTCGCCTTAAAAAAGTTGGAACTGGAGTAAGAGTATCTACATTAACAGCTGATATGATCGGCAGACTAATGCTGTTCATATCATCGAAAGAAGCTGGAAATGTTGGTGCTGAAATTGATAATGAAATGGATGATATACTTGATTATCTAAGATCGAAAGAATTACTAACATCGGACGAATATGAAATTTTTCATCGCGATATAATCGCGGGCGATATAATTATGTAATCTAATAAATAAAGATGTCAACAACATTAATACTCGACTCTAACACCGCTGCAAAAGATAGCGCAAATTTTTCAGTGAATTATATTCCACCAATACAACTGGATCCTGAGAAAAAAATATGAAATTGGACTAATTTCCTGCAGTGCGTGGCATTCTATGGCTAACGTAAAAACTAATGTTGATGAATTCACATTTCAACCGAAATTGTCGTCACGGATAAGATTTGCAATTCCACAAGGCGCCTATAATATCATTGATCTAAATAAAACAATAAAAGAGGTTATTGCAAAAAACAATGCAGACGCTGACAACTTTGAGCAGACACCAAATTATAACACGTTACGCGCTAGAATAACATTAAAGAAAAATATGATGATCGATTTTTCATCGCCAGCAAGCACTACGTCACTGCTCGAACTTTATCATCGACGGTACGGATCAAATATGGAACAAACTGTAACATATGACGGTGATCTGCCAGTAAATATAACTGATGTAAATACAATATTCACAAATTGCTCCATTACAGCTGGATCTTACTCGGCTAAAGGCAGTAAAGGACAAACAATATACAGTTTTTCGCCGGACGTTCCGCCGGATTCACTTATGCAAATTAATCCACGGCAGGTTATTTATTATCCGCTAAATGTTGAAGATCAAATAACAGAAATAAATATGCAATTAACGGATCAGTCTGGACGACAACTTGATCTTAACAATGAAGTTATCACTTATCACCTACACCTAAGCGTTGAGTAGGCGCGTTGCGTGATTTTGTACAACCTCGTTGTATAATATGAGACAAAGAAAAATGTTTACAGAAGAAAAATACTTGGAGGATTTTTAGGAAATATATTTACTAAAATTATTGAAAGTGCTCCTGGAATAGCGCATAAAGTTGCGCCAATTGCACTGGACGCATCAAAAGCCTTTGCGACGGGAGCTGCATCTGCCGCTGGAACTGCGGTGGGACAAAAAATAGCTTATAAAATAAAACGCAACAGGCCAGAAATTAAACAAGTTATATCAGAAATCGCACCGACAGAAGAAACTAAACGTGCAATGATAAGGACAACAAAAAAACTTTTATCGCCACGAGGAGAGCAGATTAAACAAAAATTAATATCTAAGGCAACAGCACCAAATTTTATATGATCTAATGAATAAAAAATGTCTGTTAAAAATTACCTCGACTTAGCGGAGACCTGTGACGTAGATGATACAGTAACAGAATTTGAGTATGTTGAATATCTCGAAGAAAATTCTAATGAGCCTAATAAAGTTGGCGTTAGAACATTTAATACACGAGACGAGGATGTATTTCTTTTGCCTCATAAAGCAATGTTGGATGTTCGTGGTCAGATTATGACAGTAGCTAATCCACCTGCTGCAATTGCAGCTGGAGCAGAAATAGCTCTCATAAACAACCGTTGTAGCCTATTTAAAAGTGCCTGGTATCAGCTAGCTAATAGAACAGTGGAATATATTTCAAGTCACCTACAAGTTGCAAGTACAATACTAAGTATTACTTCGTTTAGTGACGATTACTCTAGATCGACTGCAACTAACATGATGTGGTTTAAGGACACTGGAGCTGGTGAAGCTGCGCCAGATGAATTTATTTCAAGAGGAGCATTAGCGCATGGGGCTGATGCAGCTGCAGATGCTGCGATTGAAACAAATTTTCTTATTGCTAATGCTGTCAATTTTGGTATAACACCACCAGCTGCAGGGGCTAACGCAGACGCTACAAGAGTTTTACTTACTGCTGCTTGCACCAGGTGCAGCTGCGGACGGTGTTGCAATGTTAGATTTGATTAATAACGCAATTAGCGTAAGAAATATACGTTACAATGATGGTTATATTAGGAGAAAGGCACTTGCAACAGGATCACGTCAAATTACAATGATGCTGCCATTGAGTACAATATTTGGATTTTGTCGCGATTATAGTAAACTGTCTCGTGAAGTTAAACACACACTTATATTAGATCGGGCAGAACAAAATGATTGTTTACTTCGGGTTGGCGGCGCTGATGTACAATTTATTATCAACAAACTTGCTTTATGGATGCCACGAATAACACTGTCATTCACAAAAGCAGTAGAATTAAATGATATGCTTCAAAAATATACAAAGAAAATTTATTTTCAGCAACATGAAATATATCAGACTGCAGTTCCAAATACCACCGACTACACATGGCGCGTCACAACAACGTCAAGCGAACAACTACCACAACAATTATTTGTTGTATTTCAGCGACAAGCGCGACGCGGTAACCAGCAACAAAATAATGCAATGTTTGATAACGCTGATGTTAGGAGAATATACGCCAGGATAAACTCCAAGCAGTATCCGGAACGAGAGATAGAATGCAATTTCGCAGATGATGCTAATAAAAATCTTACTCGACCGTACATGTATCTTATGGACGCAGTGCAGAAATATCAGGACTTTGGAGATGGATTTCAAATATCAGTAGAGGAATTTGGTACACTTTATCCGATATTTTATTTTGATGTTAGTAAACGCAACGAGCGAAGTGTTGATTCAACAGCTGATGTTGAAATTACCTGGACATTAGGTAGGGTTCCAGATGCGTTGTACGTTTATGTGCTGGTGATCAGCGACAGATTTATAACAATTCACTCTGTCGGACGTAAACTGACAGTCTAAGTTTAATATAACTCTCGTGATATATGACAAAATACATCGAAAAAGAAATATATTTGACTGACGGTCAAGTTAAAAAATCAGCGGCTGCTATTGCTGAGCATAGGCCGGTATCACTAAAAATTAATTCATTTAACAAAATTAATGCTAACTAAAGCACAGATAAATAAATACGATCGCGGTAAACCGTTTCTTTTAAATCTAAGCGCTTCGCAAGTAAATGCGGTGAGAGGCGGTTTTCTTGGTCCGGCAATAGCCACAATAGCCAAAACATTAATACCTAAAATTTTTCCCGTACTTGGTACATTAGGGTTAGCAACAGCATCTGGTGCAGTACCTGGCGCAACAAAAAAGGCTCTCTGGAGACAGTATAAAGAAAGTTTTTGTCTAAAATTTTAATATAATGCCACGACGAAAAATAGCAAAAGGAAAGACAACAACGAAAAAAAAAAGACGCGATCGCGAAAAATAAAAAAAAGGCGGATTTATAGGACCATTTCTGGCGGAAATAGCGGGAAGTCTGTCGCCCAATCTGCTTGGAATAGGTCGAGGACTAACATTACCAGGAACACGCCCGCGTTAAGTAACTTCGATATACTTGATAAGCTAAAAAAAAAATTAAAAAAATCTACGGAGTTTATTCTAAAGGTGAACTTGACAATGCACCAGCTGGTGGTTCGTGTGTGATAAATATACAAGATTTTAACGACGGATCTGGCACACACTGGGTAGCAGTTTACAATAAAAACTATTTTGATTCGTTTGGAATTCCTCCCAGTGATGTAGTAAAAAATATATCAACAAAAAATATAAAATAATAAATTATTCATCTAATCAAATTCAGCCAGTTGGAACATCAGCTTGTGGATACAATTGTATAATGTTCAACAAAACAAATGTCCAAGCCTAATTTTCAATTTTTTAAAATTTATTTTACAGTTTGACAATCAACCTTCTCATGTTAATGATGAGATTGCGATTAATTTTATCTAAACTAAGGAATATATCAAAATATTGTCTCAAGTGCAAAACTGAAACAGAAAATAAAGATGAAACAACAGAAAAAAAACAAAGAACAACAGGATAATGCTAAAAAGTATTTGTGCAATCTGTGGAAAAAGAAAAAGTACGTTTTTAAAAAAATTATCCGGAGCTGGAATGTGTGATAAGGTTATTTTAGTAGATGATTAAATAAATAATGATATGCGAGTGTGATTGTGATAGACATCTCTGTCTGGAGCAAAATAAAATTGTTACGTACTGTCAGAAATGCAACAACAGAAAATAATTGGAACTGGTATAGATATAATAAATTAATTGGCAAGTTACCAAAACCAAAAGGAGGTTGGACATTACCAGGCCATAAATACACCGGACCATATAATCCGCTAGATAAACAACTAGATGAAAATGATAATCCGCTGCCCGGAAAAGAGCCGTACAATCAAGTTGATGCAATAGCAATGCGTCACGATATCTGTTATCGTGATAACGAACAAGATAAGCACGGCTGCGATAAAGTAATGCTAGATGAACTACGCGACATGAAACCAAAAGGAATCAGAGACCAACTTCATAGAAGGCTGGTGCAGAGATTTATTGGAGCAAAATATAAGTCAGGTCTTGGAAAAGAATTTTATGATGATCTTGCAGCTGAATTACACAAACCTAAAAAAATATTTCCGCGACGTAAAGTTGTCGCAAATGCCGTTGACGATATCTGGGCGATAGATTTAGTTGATGTGTCAAATCTTGCTCATTTTAACGATAACAAAAAATATCTTTATAACGTTGTAGATGTTTTTAGTAAATATGCGTTTAGTGTACCCGTTTCAGATAAAACAGGAACAGCGATAACTGATGCACTAAAACAAATAATAACAAGTACAGAAAGAAAACCAAACAGAATCTGGACCGATCATGGAGCGGAGTTTTTTAATAAAAAATTTGAGCAGTTTTTGGAGCAAAATTACATCAAAAAATATGTTACTGGAAATGAAGGTAAGAGCGTTATCGTCGAGCGATTTAATCGTACACGAAAAGAGCTGATACATAAACATTTGACAGCTAAAAATACAAATAAATATATTGACGATCTACAGCAGATTGTTGATAAATATAATAACACGAAGCACAGATCAATAAAAATGTCACCAAATGATGCAATTAAAAATCCGATTATTGCAAATGAAAACATGTACCGCAGACATAAATTTAAAGTTGGTGATAAAGTTAGAACTTCTCTGACTGAAAAAACATTTGAGAAAGGATTTACTCCAAACTGGAGCGAAGAAGTATTTGTTGTTGATAAAGTTTTACTGACAATACCTGTAACATACGCGCTGAAGGATTTATTGGGTGAGCCTATAACTGGTAGTTTTTACGAGCAGGAACTGCAGAAAACTGAGCAAGATATATTTGTTATTGACAAAGTTATCAGGAAAAAAGGTAATAAAAGTTTAGTTAAATGGAGAGGATACAGCGATAAATTTAACAGCTGGGTTCCAACTAAATCTGTATCGAAATAATATTGTTATAAATTTGCTCATATTTCAGCAGTACAGATTTACATCTGACCGGTCTACACAACGACATTAAATGTAATTTTCTTGCATTATCGACTGGCATCAAATTAAATATTTTAACAAAAATAAAATCTTATTTTATGCTCCTTTGTTGGCCAGCAATTTTCACATTAAGAAAAGGTTTTATGAGTTGCTAAAATATTTGTTGCTCGGTAATAGTAAAATTAAATTTTATTGTTTTTGTTTTTTTTGGCGATATGATGCTTAACATTATATCGTCCAGTTGTCGGTCTGCTGTAATTTTTTTTATAAACCACGTCCACGATCTCGTCTTGTTTATCGTCATTTTTAATAAAATGTCATCTTCTGTAAAACCAACCGAGTCGTGTTTTTCTGTGACTGTAGTATCTCCTGCTGTAAAATTATCATCAGCGTAAATATCAGCAAGCCGTTTCATCAAGTCCATATTATAATATATTTTTATCCAATTTATAATAATAAGATGACTAACGAGATAAAATATCATCAGAAAGTTAATATATTAAATTATGGAGAATTAACCGAGGCAGTGCGAAAATGTTTATCAGGGTATAGTTATTATTCTGTTGACGTTATTGTTATGCAAGGTGATTCTAATAAGATTCTGCTAACAGCGGCAGAAAAAAAATAAACTTAATGACAGAACATTTATTACACTAAAATTTAACAAAGATGATGTTTTAATGTTTGCTCATAATTGTCTTACCGAAACTGAGCTAGAAAATATAATTAATCGTGATATTTGAAGACGATTCTGTCAAAGGTCGACATTGACGTTGCTGATCTGGTTCTGCCATCTGCTACATCTTTTATTGACTGTGAATGAATTTTAAAATATTTTGCAGCGGTGTAAATTGATTCAAATCTTATTTTTGTCATTTTGTTTCTAAATTTGTTGAGATAATTGGTCTTTTGGGATTTTTAAAATTACAACTACCACCTATTCCACATTCACTATTTACTCTTGGCGTGACCAGATCTAAATTTTCCAGACGATAGTCGGTTTTAATTCTGTTAATGTAATCAATAAACAAATCATTTGGATTAGCGCCGTTAAAGGTTTCATAAATAAATCTGTGTGAACTATAATGAACAAAATCTGTTTTAATATCATGAACCATCACAATCAAATAACCATCGTTACTCAAATTTCAAACAACTTTTTCGTTTGTTTATTTCGTATAATTCCTAGATCATTAGCCTCATAAATCAAACACGGGATGAGATTGAAATTCATCTTGCAATGCTAAATTTTCAATATTATCATCGTCAATAGAACTATTTACTCTATAAACTCTTTGTCCGTCTGGGATGTTACCGCAGAATAAAGTGTAAATAAAATCTTTTCTAAACATTTCAGTACTTTCTGTATTATCTCCTCTAACACTTATCATCACTCCAGCTGGTGTTGATTTACCAAACGGTTTTTGATATTTCGTATGAATCACTGAACCCAATGCATTCACGGCATTACTATTACAGATTGGGTGTACGTAATATTCTTCCTGTTCCTTCGCTGTCGTCTTCATTATATTATATAGCATTTTTACATCTTTAATTGAAAATTCAAATTCTTCAATTAAATATATAAAATGTAATATAAATAAAATGCTGAAATTGCGAGATATTGCTAAGAAGAACCTTATCAAAGCAGAAAAAAAAAACTGCTACTGCGTTTTTCGGTTACGATAACAGTTATAAATTCGATAATCAAAATATTTTAGCAAATTTTAACTCTACAAATTTGTTTCATCTTCTACATCCAACTGTAACGCAAGAACTTACCGTTCATAAAAGTATCAAGCTAATAGTGCAGTATCATGTTATTTTATCAAAGTTACATGCACTTCGAAAAGATATACTTGAAAATGTAGATTTCATCAACGAGATTGCTGACCCATATCTAACAGTTAAGTCACGAAACATATTAGCTGGAACAAGTATTTCCTCAATCGCTGATGAAATACATCAAGAAATAAAAAAATTGAGAAATTTACTGTATCAGGATCAGGTTGGAAATTTGAAATGATAAAAGAGGCTTTATTTCACACAATGAAATATAACATACTTCGCGGTAGTTCTTACGTTGATCTCCCTCAAAATATTAAAAACAAAAAATGTTGCATAAACGTAAGGAACTTTGATAACAGATGTTTCCAGTGGGCTATTCTTTCTGCGATGTTTCCAGCAGGAAAAATGCTGATCGCGTTGACAAGTATTTTAGTCACGTATCAAAATTAAATTTTAATGGCATTTACTTTCCAGTTGCAGAAAATCAAATACCAAAGTTTGAAAAGCAAAATAATATTTCAGTTAATATATTTGGTCTTGACGAGCGTGAAAATGTTTATCCAAGGTATATTTTAGAAAAAGTTTCGCGATCAACAATAAACTTGCTGTTTTTTGGAATCATTACGTTTGAATAAAAAACATTTTAACGGCCTAGTTGGCAGACAATATAATAAATAAAAATAAGAAGTATTTTTGCTACCGTTGCTTACAAGGTTTTTCTAAAGATAAAAAACTGCAAGATCATCTTAAATACTGTGTTAATGTTCAAAAAAAAACAATGCCAAAAGAAAAAGTATTAAAATTTAAAAATTATAATCATAAATTAAATATTCCGTTTGTGATTTATGCTGATTTCGAGTGTCTACTTGTTTCTGTGGCAGGCGCAGAAAATGATCCAAATAAATCAAGCACCAGAAAAATAAAACAGCATGTTCCCTGTGGAGCAGCTTATAAAGTAGTTTGTTGCGCTAACGATAATTTTTCAAGTCCATTAAAATTGTACAGAGGTAAAAATCCTGCCGTTTGGTTACTAAAAATTTAATAGACGATGTTAACAAAATTTTCAACAGATTATCTAAAACAGCTCCAATAAAAATAACATCCAAACAACAACTTGATTTTGATGAGGCAGTTAAATGTCATATCTGCGAGAAACCTCTAGGTAACGATAAAGTGCGCGATCACTGTCATCTAACCGGCCAATATCGCGGAGCAGCACATGACAATTGTAATTTGAAATTTCATGCGCCAGATTGTATTCCTGTCGTTTTACATAATTTTCGTGGTTATGATAGTCATATCATTGTCGAAGCATTTGGCGATGAGGAAATTGAATCTAAGCTAAAATTAAACAATATAATAAAATGTATTCCAAACAATTTTGAAAGTATATGTCAGTTACGCTTGGCAAATTACGTTTCATCGACAGTCTAGAATTTATGGCAGCACCATTGGATGAGCTTGTAAAAAGTTGTAGCAGTTTCAATAATTTATAAAGTTGCTTTGGTGAAGACTACGTCTCTCTAACAATAGAGGTGTCTTTCCGTATGAGTATCTCGACGACTGGAGCAGATTTGATGAAACTTCTCTTCCTAACAAAGACAAATTTTACTCGCAGCTAAGAAATGAAAATATTACAGATGACGATTTCAAATATGCACAAGATATTTGGAATAAATTTGGTTGTAAAACACTTGGTGATTATCATAATTTATATTTGAAAATAGATGTATTATTACTAGTAGACGTTTTCGAGAGTTTTCGTAAAGTTAGTCATGAAAATTATGAAATAGGCCCGTGTTGGTATTATTCTGCGCCAGAATTGTCATGGGATGCTCTACTTAAAACAAGCAGGATAGAATTGGATCTCCTAACTGATGTTGATATGTTTAATTTTATTGAAAAAGAAATTCGCGGCGGGATTAGCGTCATAACAAAAAAAATATGCGGTAGCTAATAATAAATACTTAAAAAATTACGATAAAATTTTTTACCGTCAAATAATATTATTTATCTCTACACTAATAATTTGTACAAATATGCTATGTCAGAGCCAATGCCGTGTAGTGGATTTCATTGGATATCTCCAGATCAATTTCTTAAAGAAACTGAAAAAGATTTACCAAAACATGTCAGTTATTTTGTTGAAGTTGATCTCGATTATCCTAGTTCGTTACATGATCTACATAACGACTATCCGTTTTGTGCAGAGTCAATGATGATCGATTATAGTTTATTATCTACTGAACAACAGGCAATGACAACAGCAAAAAATTCGATTATTAATAAGGTAGTTCCAAATTTGTTAAATAAAAGAAGTTGCGTGATACATTACAAAAATTTAAAACAAGCAGTAGATGCTGGACTAATTCTGAGAAAAGTTCGTCGCGTGTTAAAATTTAATCAATCACGGTGGATGGCAGATTATATTGATTTAAATACCAAACGTCGTGCTATTGCTAAGACCGACTTTGAGAAAAACGTTTTCAAGTTAATGAACAATTCCGTGTTCGGTAAGACGATGGAAAATATCAAAAGCGAGTCAATATTGAAATTCTAAATGATGTAAATCACAGAAATAAATTAGTCAACGATGACGCTTTTGTCAGTATGAAAATTTTTAATGAAAATCTTGTTGCAATACAGCGACGGAAGACAAATTTAAAGTTAAATAAACCTATTTATGTTGGTGCAACTGTACTTGACATATCTAAATGGCTAATGTACGACTTTCACTAAAATTCTACCAAAATGCAGTGGCTAAGTTCGGAGTTGCTATTTACTGATACGGATTCTCTTGTTTATAACATAAAATGTGAGGATGTTTTTCAACATATTTATAACAATAAAAATTTGTTTGATTTATCGGATTATCCAAAAAGTAGTGGATTTCATGATGATGCAAATAAAAAGTCATCGGTAAGATGAAAGATGAATTTATGTTTGCGCCAGTTAGGGAATTTGTTGGACTAAAATGTAAAATCTACGCCGTAATTTTAGATGACAATAAACTGACAAAAAAGCAAAAGGTATTCCTCGCGGATATGTAAAAAAGTGTATGAAAATTGTTGATTTTAAAGCAGAGCTAAACACCTGAACTAATTTTATTATAACAAATGTTATCAGAACAAATCATCACAAACTTGAAACAGATACAATTATAAAACGTGGACTAAGTAATTTTGATGATAAGAGAGGAAGGAATTAATCCGTTAGCTATTGGACACTACGCAATTTTGTCAAAACTTCATAATTAATGAGCGATAATTTAACATTAGCCGATGGAGTTAGTAGCAAAATTTAAAAAATAATGGTTAATGGCCAGCAATTATACGTTGAATTTAATGATGAAATTTCAGGTATTTGTTTTAGTAAATTTGATAGAATGAAACTCTCGTTTATTAAATCAGATAACAGCAGATTATCTTGAAAAGTTGAGAGATGAGCTTCTGCTGAAATACGATAATCTTCATGATCCGATCAGTCAAGAAAAATACACGAAAATAAATATTGACTTAAACCGGTCGAAGGTTTTTGCAAAAGGTGGTACGTATGTTCTCACCAGGATAACAATGAAAGAGTTATTTGAATGTCATCGAAAAGTAAGGGAAAATTAAATTTTATTTGTATAAACATGATAATGAATTATTCTTGATAGCTACTGTTGATATATTAATAATAGGTGAGGAAATTCTTTAAAAGGAGATAAATCTGTCTGTCTTCCTTGTATTTTGAAAGGAGAAACTGTTTGTCTCTTTTTAATTTGTTTATAAATACTTACATTTTTATTTACTGATAAATAATATCTTTTTGTTGTTTTTTGGAAACATTATCTTTGTTTTTATTATTCTGTCAAGTTTCTAGCTTCTTTCAAATTTTTTCCGAGATAATAATTAAGATGAAAAAGAAAAATACAACAATGAATAAGCTACTTTTAGATTTCCAAGTATTATATACATATAATACAGCCCTTATCTAATTTGAGGTGTTTCTATCATTACCCATCGCCTCTCCACACTAAGTTCAAGAAAATGGTTCACTTACCTGCTTACGCCAGCGAATACATCTGCAGAATGACTACAAAGAAAAATTCTGGTTGTCTTTTATAGCGTTATAACGCCTACGCGAAATTTCCTTTACGTAATGTTCTAGAATGTTCTTTGGAATTTCCATTACGTAATTTTCTAGAATGTGCTTTGGAATTTCCACTACGTAATTTTCTAGAACAGTGATTATGTAGACTTTCGCCAATGACGATAGAGTAGTAGTATATGTAAATCAGCTGTTTCTATCTCAGAGACCCCTTACCCCTACAAAACATATTTTGTCAGAAATATGTTAGAAAGCCTTATCATGTGAAAGTCATTATTTTGAGCTGATAAAATGTCAGCATAGAAGCGTTTTGGAGGGGGAAGGGGGTCTCTGAGATAGAAACCTCATTTACATATACTACTACTATGCTTGTACGTTTGTGAAAGTAACTTGTCTCATAAGGTTTTCTTGACATACAATACAATACAATACAATGCAATGCAATGCGATGCGATGCGATGCGATGCGATGCAATGCAATACAATACAATACAATACAATACAATACAATACAATACAATACAATACAC
>JAECUM010047036.1:0-21057 GCA_016617855.1 Megalonaias nervosa | reverse complement strand
CAAATACTCCGTCTTGGGTAAACACGGTCGTTGTACCATTTTGCCCCACAAACATTTCAACATCACTTTGGTAAACGATCGCCTTCCATCGTTTTTCTCGACGTGGTCTAAAGTGATCCCTTCCTGCTCCCAGTATTTCTCTTTGAATTTCTTTTGGTCTTCGGGAGTGTGGCAGCAGGAAGGATAGCCGCTAGCTTCTTGTTTCAGTTTCAAAAAGGCATTCACGTAGTCTGCAAAAATGCCTTTCTGAGTCTCGTCGCCCTTGTGGCATTTTTCTGTCTTGGGAAAGTGGTAAATTTCGTACACTTCTAACAGTTCGTATCCCAAGTGCAGAGGTTTAAAGAATTCCACGCTGACCCACGTTCCCGTTAAGGCGCGTTCTTCCTGAGTGTGCTGACAAGGTCGGTCTTGGTTGCACGTTTCGGCACAATTACGGTACAAGGGAAACATCAGTTTTCCTTGGCAATGGTGAGGTAAAACGGGATGGCACAAGTACGTGGGAGGCAAAACTTTACATTTGATCAATCCTTCGTAATGTCGAATATTGTCCACGTCAATGTGTTCCGTCAGCAATTGTGGGTGCCCTGCGGGAAAGTGACAATATTTGCACACGTACGGATAGAGAGAACACACGTCCAAGTATTTGATTTCCTCTCCTTTCTCTTCGTCGGCTTGGTATAACAAACAGCGTAGAAAGCTTCTCGTTGTTCGGTACGCATGTTGTCGGGGTCGTAGTAGTGAGCCTCAGGCAAATGGGGTAGAACGGCTTGTTGATTGGATTCGGTATTGAAAATGTGCGGAAAATAGCCTTTGGCCATTTCTGTCATTCCAAACGTTTTAGGCATTCGACTCAAAGGCATGGCCAAGTAACTCATCGAATCTTTAAACTGCACTTGTCCCACTTGCATGGAAATGAGTTTGGCTCCGTTCAAAGTCACTTTAGGACGTTCGGTACCTTGTTCTGTATAGTATCTCAACAGAAACTGTTCATCGTATCCCGAGAAATTGTGAGCCATCACCGTGGCATAGCGATGACAATCTCCGTAACGTTCGATGTCTTCTTGGCTCCACGTCTCATCGATAGGGTTTAATATCCATTGGGCGAAATCGGCTTGGTCCCCGAAAGATTTTTTCACGTCCTCCAGGAATCTTGCTACAGTGAGGGCAATGAGTCAAGATAGGCTCTTGGATGCACTTCTCGCACACTCGGTGAGCCACGCAGAAATTAGGAATGTGAATGCCAGTCTCTTGCATGCATTCGAAATCGAAAAAGATGAAATTCCCTTTCTTTTGGTCATTATCTTCTTCATATTTGGATTGGTATTTTTGAATGTAGCATTGGTGTTCCAAGTTCACGATTTGGTGACAAATGTGACATCGCTTCTTTCCTGAACAGACGTGCGCCTTGGTATTATTGGTACGTATGCCTTGTCCACAAGTAGGGCACAATCTCAGCAGCTGACAAGCACATTTCTGCTGTGAACCTTGCGTCTTTAGATGTTGTTGGTAACAAGTTGGACTGACAAACGTGCGCTGACAAGCTGGGCAATGCACTCGTTCTTGTCCTTTGTCCAGACAGGGTTTAGAGCCTAAACATCCCTCACATTTCGATCCACAATGCCTGTGTTGCTCTCGATTGTTATAGCCATAGTCATATTTCTCACAGTAATAACTGTATGACAGGAATGCAGTGATACTGGTAATGGCATCGAAGTGTTCATCGTGATGATAGACATGAATGTATTTTCCGTCTTTGAAATTTTTGCCTCGAAACAACAGCGGTCAACGCAGTTCTTGAGGGTGTACTTTCAAGGTGTAGCGTGGAGCCAAGACCTCTTGCAACTTTTGCATTTCAGAAATGCCACAGGGTGTGTCTTTGGATATCCCTGCTTGTTGTAACATGAGTTCTGCTTCTCTTTGTTGTTTGGCTCGGTTCGATCCTCGAATAGTTTTCCAGGATCTTTTCCATTCTGCCGTGTCGTTCTTGTCGGCATACGTTCGTCCCACCACGATGGCACGGGCTAAACACATCTGGTCTTGAGTGTTGTTAATTTGAACGAGGCTGCGCTTGATGCTGCGAAGATTGTCTACCAAGAACACCTTTTTACCATGTTGTCCTGTCCCTTGGGGAAGAGACACGTGGGTCATCAACTGTGTCGCTTTTCCGTCGGTGATGTGAAACTTGTCGTTGGATTGTTGCACGTGTTGAATCTTGTCCATGACTTTGGAAGGTGTCAATTCTGCTGGACTGCTAAACTCGATCCAAACGGGGGACTTCAAACTGTCGTGATGAACGGAAAGTCTCAAGCGATCGTCTTCTTTGGCTTGACATTGCCGTTTCAGTGTGGTTAACAAAGAATCCCACACATCGGTGATGAACCCTTCTGCTTTCTCCAACGGTACGTCTGACTTAAAATCTTTAAACTTCACCGCGTACGTGTAGGCCATAGTTCTAAATTTTCTGGAGGAACGTTTGTCCGTCTCTCGAATGTGGTAGTACTTTTCAGGGTTTACTGGTGGTGATGGACTTTGACTGAGTGTAGACTCTCTGGGTCTAGATAATGGCTCACTCATCGCATCTTCAAAATCACTGACATGAATTTGAGCCAAGACTTCAGCTTCTGTGCGAATCGATAAATCACGTTTCTGCCTCTTACTTTCTTCTCCTTTCTTTACGAAATGATGCGATCGTTTCATCTTGACTGCAAAAAGTCAAATGACTACATTTGAAACGCCATGGACCCCTATATATTTATGTCAGGCTTAGTGGATATATAAAGAGCTGGTGCCTTCCCTCTCAGTATTCATTTCACTCTCAAGCCGATCAGCACGATGGAAGAACCCACACAGATCGAACTTCTGATTAGAGCTTTGCGAGATGTCATACGAAAGTTTTCTTCAGACAAGCCGACGGACTACTCTCTCTCCTTTCGAGATAAAAGTCAAGATACTTCCTATATCTGTCAGAAGAAAGGGCATTAGGCTACAGAATGTCCAGATCGTCAAAAAAGCAAGACCAGTGTCAGAAGAGACAAAATTCTTCTTTCTGTCTTTGTTTAAAATCGTCGACGTGTGGTAAAGAAGGAGAAAGTGGCGAAGGTACTGGTACCGGAACAAATTCTTGTGAAGAAGAGAAAAAATCTACTAAATCCCAGTTGAAATCAACCTCTTCTGGAAGTAGCGCTGTGTTAACTTTGGTAACCACTGCTATGCCATCGCTTTTCGTCTCCAAAGCCGGTGCACCCCAATTCATTGTCTTCTTAGTTTCAGTCATGTTTCACAAAACAATGTCGCATCGATTCACTGTGCACAGACGCTAGCGCACCTATATAGGAAATGTGACGTCACAGGTAGCTCTCTTCGGATTGGAAGACAGACTCCGCGAAGTGACTGAATTTTGTAACGCGTGTTGGGATTGGTGGACAATTTCAATCCGTTTCGATCCGGTCTTCCACTATAAATAAACGCGGTTCACTTCATTCCCTTCACCTGTTCTCGTCACAAAGATGTGGACCAACGTTGAATCGTCTACTTTTGTATCGTCGTTGTTTTTCCGTACGGACTTACCCATGTATGTCAGATCATCATGGAGAATCGTTAGGATCACCGAGACAAGCATTTGGAAAAGAAGGACTTATGTGGAAAGACAAGGCTGTCTGAAGCGAGTTCTGGTTTATAGACCAGAGGTTAGACGAAGTTTGAGGAAGAGAAGAAGACCTATGCGATGCCCTCTATGTTAACGGAATGGTGTTAACATAACAAACAACGGCCCTTTTCAGGGCAACTCCATTGCCTCGAAAAGATATTTATTTTCACTTTGCCTAAAAAAATTTTTTATTCGATTTTATAATTTGAGCAGATATTTATTCTCTCTTCCCTAAAATTTTTTTTTAGTCTATTTTATAACTTGTGTAGGATAGATTGATGTTCATCAATCTATGGAAAAAAAAAACTAATATATAAAACCTACTCTACTAAAACACGAACGCGACTGATTCGTGTTTGTATATAGAAATGACACAGGTGGCATGATGTCACGGTACTACATTGCTACATTGTTGCCAATGTCCAGTACCGTGACGTCACCCTACCTGTTCCATTCCTCTTGTCGCTATACAGGCCAGGGTGTGCTAGTCGCTATGCAAAATTCCCATTGTCGCTATAATAGCCCAGGCTGTGGTTTTGGGCCTATAAATCCTGGGGCTATAATAGCCCGGGGGGGGGGGCCGCAATGTATTTTCCCATTGTCGCCATACCGCCCCACTACACTACTCACAACTTTGCAAGGGGTCTGACCCTCCTCCCCCTGGCAACAATATGTTAAACCTGTTTAAGAGAAACTCAGCATCCTTTATTTTATTTCCAATTTAATTAAAGAACCAATATGGCAATTTGCAACCAGTGCAATCTAGCTCCATTTTCTTTTATAAATTCATAATTATAAAAAAGTATACAAGTACTAGGTTCTATGCAAAGAAAAATGGCACTACATTATACCAGTATTGTACATCTTTTTTTACACCCCCTCCCCCCCACAGCAATGACTGGTGTTATGGCTCTATGGTCTTAAACTAAGCATTAGAAAATAGTGAAAACCAACAAGTTTTTCATAAAAATTCAACTAATAATTTATTTCCCTAGCATACAAAGTGAAAGTGTAACAGGAACTTACACTACTGTGAATTACAACCCAAATAATCCCCAAAAGTTCTAACTTAAGTCCAATGGGTATGAAGTATTCCAAATGAATTCCAACAGTGTTCCAAAAGAAATTCGATATTGAGTGTGCTGATGTGCCAGAAGTCTGGAATAGTGTGAATGTGCTAACAGTCTTGATGTAACACAACAATATAATCCAAAATGTCCTTGAATAAATTCACAATAATTCCAAGATAGTAATTTAGTCCTAAAGTCAAAGAGCACTTTGTAATTACAATCAATAATTGAAATAAAAT
This sequence comes from Megalonaias nervosa, assembly GCA_016617855.1. Taxonomy (NCBI): domain Eukaryota; kingdom Metazoa; phylum Mollusca; class Bivalvia; order Unionida; family Unionidae; genus Megalonaias; species Megalonaias nervosa. The sequence continues at coordinate 16,102 of JAECUM010047036.1, read as the reverse complement.
TAAATCCTCACAAAAAATAATTGAACACAAATGACTCCACTAGACTGATGTTAAGATATGGAATGAATCATTCTGAAATAAACAAAATAAATATATAAAAAAACCAAGACACAATAATAGAACCCAAATGAGAGTCAAAAGTTCATTTTCCCACCAAATTCATAAACAAGGTTACGTCCAGAACATTCTTAATTCTAAAAAAAGACCCTGAACTCAACATCTGTAAACATGTTTATCTCTAAGTGATAATTATCTTAACATATAAACTAAAATCATAAACAAGACTTAGTAATGTAATATATATATAGAACAGCAAAAACACAACAAACATTTTTGGCCAAATTTGAAAACTGTCAGTAGTTAATGATTCACACAAAGTCTGCCATGCCATTTATTTGCAGCATGTAGCCTCTTTTTCCTGCACCAGACATCATGCTAGGCCTTTATTCCAACATCTTGAGTAGGCAAAATATTTTGCATGCCTTGGTTTCAATTCCATATGATCCTGAAATTATGCAAAGTATGTTTCGTATGGAAATGTGACAGATGTCCCATGCTATACCTTGTAAAAGTTATCTGGAAACATCTCTAAATATGACTAAAATTATAGGACACTTTACTTTTTCATTAGAAATGCAAAGCCATTCTTAACTCCTTAAAAGGCAACATCTTGCCTCTTACAAACAATACAGCATGGTGGGTTGGAATAATCCACTTGATCATGTTCCGAGATACATGGCCTAAGTTTCGTTTTGCTATCAGCCACATGAGTACCATAAATGGTACACCAAACACACATTCCCACAATTATGAGCACCATTCAGTGCATTTCCCAAGAATCAGTAGCAGCCCTCGTACCTCCAAAAAGTCTTTACCTACTATATTATTAAATACCTCGTCTTTCTCAACTCAAATGCAACCAACTGACAATTTTTGGTCATGGAAATAAATGAAGTTTTCCTATTTTACACAGTCAACCCAGTTTTCTTCATGGAGTAACTGTGCCCATTTGACTCCAATATCAAAACAGTTTTTGTTTATTGCATGAAATGCAAGCTAACAAAAAATTCTGACCACAGTATGGGATGCATGCAAATGTTTAAAGACTGGTAATATATATTCTTTAAGTCAAAGTGTCCTTGGACATTGAACTCTAAAGCCACAAAATCAATAGATGTATTCCTTGTCTAAAATGTGAGTCATCCACAAAATTTGGTCAAATTAGGAACAAAACTTAAAGTATTTTGTTGAAGCTGTATTTTGGGGATCTTTGCCTCCAAAATCAACAGGTGTCTTTAGTCTCAAATGCATGACATGCACAATCTCTGGTTTATAGTAGGTAACGAAGAACAGAAGATATTGTCAGTAAACTATATTTCCTTAAATAGTCAGTGACCCTGCCCACTGACTACAAAATCAGTGTAACAGTATAAATTTTGGAAGATGATTATTGCACCATAACTGACTGGAATCTTGTTGCGGTCAAGGTGATATGTAACAATTAACTTGAACGTATATTTTTGGCCCGCAATAAATCACTGCCCGCGAAGGATGGGATGCTCTGCTGCATGGGATGGGGCATGATTGATTTTTAATTAGGACCCGCTGGAATAATAGTTAGAGATATAGAAGAGGCAACATTAACGTGGGGTTAAGTGGCGAGAAACGACAACGTAGAGACAAACCAGAGACAATTTTGTGCCATTTGGATTGTGTGTGTGATTTCGAATTTTAATGTAGCTTTAACAATTTTACAGTCATATCGCTACAATTCTGCAGAACGGAAGTTTATAGTGATGTCTAGCACTGGGGTATTGCCACAGAATAAGGAAAGAAATAACTTGGTTTCGTCTTAGAACGATTTGATCATTTTCGTCGTACATGCGTCCAACGTTATCTAGGGTGGATAATTGTTTTTCTATGCACGAGAATTTTACCCTTGCCAATATTCATTCTCCTGTAGATTTAAGGCAAGTTTCTGTTCTAATCGACACATTGGTCTTTTGGGATCTTGTCAAGGATTGTATGCTCTCCATTTCAGTCTACAGCCATAGGGGTAAGTGTTACATTTTATTTTATTTGCAAATATGTGAAGCATATTCAGTTTTAATGACGTAGCGTGAAATGTTGCCTTTGTCACTACGAGGATTTGAAACGTTGTTAACTTTTGAACTGTTACAGGTCGCTATTAAGAGTTTAATTTAGTAGCATGTGTCTATAGATTTTAATTCCGTACCTGTTATGACCAGTTTGGTTTTATTTTAACTGGCGGTTTGGCAGTCTGTATGTCTGTCTGTACGAGGATGGAAGCATGCGCAACCATCAAGGCCATACAAGGATGGAAGTCTTGATCTGTAAACTTGTGCGCATGGTGAATCCATGAAGGGGGTGTGTGCCCAATACAATTGTGGGCTAACCCAAGAATTCAGGAGAACTGTGTGGTTTGACAATGGACATGTGAACCGGGTCAAAAATTCTAGTTTACAAGGTTTACAAGTATTTAATTAAGTCATGGAACATATGTTGTGTTTCAACTGAGTACATTTAAGTACAATTGAGTTACATCTATTTACATGAGATTATATGAATCAGATCTTGGTTTTACTGTATCGTGTGTCTACATATTTGAATATATGAATCACTTTTTTCCCCATTTGTGAATGTTTGTGTGAAGTAATTGAATGAGTAGTATGTTTAGAGCTTGAAAGAATCACACTGTATATGTTGTAGAGGATATACATATTTTTATTAATTCATTTCATAAACTTCCATCTTTCATCACATTATGTTTGTGTTGCCATTTAATCCAGGCATCCACTCAGGTCAAATCCTGTTACAGGTATCATGCCGCAGACATATAACATGATATCCCACCCAGTTACATTATAGTAGGCCGACCAGTCCTAACACTAACCTCTTATTGCTAGCAAGGCAGCCGTTAGAACCATTTTTACATGTCTTTGGTATGATTGCTGGGGTTCGATCCTTCAAACTCCCACATCTGAGGCGGATGCTCTAACCACTAGGCCACCGGAGCAGTCTGGTGCCAATTTGAAATAAGTGTCTTAAATTAGTTTTTCCTGAATAGTTGTTAATAAAGGCAGACCAGAGAGAATTATTCTAACTTTGCTGGGGTGGTTGAAATTTTGGCAGTTAGATATAGTTAATTTTGACTGGCCAAGTTAAACGAGAGAGCGTGCTTCCATGACAAAATTCAATGTTTTAAGTATTCTTTCCCAAACCTATTGGCAGTCCAAGTTTTTCTGAGCAAGGGGAAGCCCCACTCAAGAAAAACAGCAAGTATCTTTTCTCATCAAACTTTGTCCAAGGGATGGGTGTCTGGAAGTGAGGGACACAAAGACATTCAGTCATAGAAAAGAGAGCGTGTCTTGGAAAGCATAAGGGGAAAAGAGCTCTATATGTAAACCATACAGTGGGGAAAGAGAACAGAAAACCAGGTTACGGTTGAAGACCCAAAAGAGGCCGAAGAGAGAGAGAAAAGAGGAAAAGGAATACAGCGACTCTGACCTCTCACAAACGCTGAATTTAGAAGGACGAAATACAAACAGGTTATGCCGGTATGCTGAGTAATGAGTTTTATCGTTCACTCGATTCTATGATGAAATTTATTTTATCGGTATAACAAAATGGATAACTGTATTTCTTATTAATTTTGAAATTCTATTTCTAAGAGAAAGTGTATCATTCAAATGTCATATTCAATTTCATTTTGTTTATGTAGTTGATTAAATTGTTATATTTTACATACGGGGGCTGTGTTCTTCTATTCTATATCTCTGTTCAGATCTCTTTTATTACATCCATTAATTTCATATTTTACGTTGTTATGTACTCAGTCTGGGAAAGAACACCACAGTCGATAATCTCCTAGATAACAATAACCGACAAAAGCGCCATGTAACAAGTGGGGCATCCTCTCTCAATCAGTTAGTGTCTTTTTCATCTCAAATGTGAGCCACTTACATGGTTTGGTCAAGACAGTGAATATACATGTCAATAACCATCTTCAGTGTTTCAGTCGTAGTCACCCTGACACTTGATACATAAAATTAATCAGATTCTTCCAAAAGACAAGCATATCAAATAGTTTGGTAACCACATATTGTATGGAGCCTAACTTATTCTGAAGAAAATAAAGAACAAGCAGAATGACATCTGAAAAACAGGTGCACATGTAATATTATTGAATGGATGTTGTATAAAAACAATAAGAAGAAACATTAAGGTTGCCATGCATTGCTAGAAGGTACAGCCTACATGTATTTAGTCCAGGGGTCTCAAACACGTGGCCATGGAATTATTTCCGGCGGCCCGCAACGACATACGGAATTTGTAAAATAATTAATAATGCAAGTTGTTTTGCACAGCCAGCCAGTTTAATACAAATTGGATTGTTACATCATTTACTTCTTGTTTCCAACATTTCAACTGGCTACCATTTCTTACATGAATCGCTTTTGCCATGTCAAAACTTATTAGTCTTTGAATTTCAATAAATGTTGAAACTCATTAGTCTTTGGATTTAAATGTTGAAACGATCCAAGTTATCTTTATTCCAAATGTCAGACATAATGTAGTTTTAAGTTCAGCTATGGCAATTATAAATTGTTGAAACAGCTCACTGGTTGAGGTTTTTATGCTCACATCTGTGACTCTAACAAATGAAACGATGATGCCAATTAATGCAGCAATAAAACTATCAACACTTAATTATCATGTTAAACATTCCAATTGCAGCTAGTTTATCATTTGAAAAATATATCAATATAAATCAAGGAACAGTCCCTCACTTTTTATTTGCGTTTTCAAGGCAGGCGAATTGGAAGATCCAAATCGCACCTTTTTCTACTTGGATATCTGAAAGAAAAATCATAGCGCAGCACCCATTTCAGTTATGTTTTTTGATCAAAGTATTTTTTTTTCTCTAGCTGGGAGTATACTATGAAAAAATAAGAGCAACTCATTAGTAACGTCTAATTTTCATGAACAAATTTCCTTGTCACATTCTAGAAAATAAAAACAACAATCTCTCAACTATAACAGCAAATACTACTGTTTCCAAAATAAACATAACAGAGTCCCTAGAATGGACTGATGCTTTACAGTGTGAGAAAAATTTCCAGGGATTTAATACAATGCCATTTTATCGGTTAAGACTAGGTAGACTGTTATGTATATCTATATTAATTTTCTTAATGATCATACATTGTTATAGGTCATTTTGTAAAGAACATATTAAATAGTAATTTTGTCCGTTATTGTAGGCCTTGTACTTTAAGATAATGTAATTTTGTTTGTAAGCTTGTTTACTTGGATGTGAATTCAGGACATTGGTGTTCCCCTCAGAAAAACATGGCCTACCCTGCCCTTTTCCTGGCAGCTTGCTAAAATGTATGTAAACAGACCTGACCTTTTTTTGACAAATTTGATGGAAATTCTACTAAGATAACAGACTATTTCCAGAAAATGGTTTATTGCAGCATAGGTCAAGTGGGAAGGTATATACATGTAATGTTGTTTAAATCAGAATTACTATTTCTATTTTAAAATCTGTAGTGGAATCCGTTTTTTAGTAGTGTTCAATTATTATTTGAGGAATTTTATTCATTTCAATTACCAGTATGCATTGGAATTACAAAGTGCTCATTGATTTTAGGATAAAATCACTCTTTGGGGATTATTGTGAATTTATTCAAGGACATATTCTAGATTACATCAATTTGAAACAGCAAGACCTTTTGCAAATTCGCAAATTCAAGACCATTCGCACATCAGTACATGCAAGATCGGAATTTATTTGGAACATCACTGGAATTCGTTTGGAACATTATACTTTTGGAAATGTGATAGAATTTCTAGGACTATTTGGGATTTAATTCACAATACCGTTCAGATCCTTTTATTCTAAGGAAATAAATTATTTTGTTGAATTGTACAAAACTTAATGGTTTTTGATCTTTTCTTTTACTTAGTTGAAGACCATAGAGTTGTAACAATACAACATTAAAAGTCTTTTAGTGAAATCCCAATGACAATATGACCATCCATACTGGGGGGAGTGGGGTTAGTGTTAGCAACATTTTCAAGACAGCCATTTTAACATCAATATTGGATCTACCAATGGCAACATTTTCACTTAAAAACAGCTAGGTATCATAAGAAGTCTATTGGTGAAAACCCTATGTTGATATAGCCATCCAATTAGGAGGAGCAGAGATAACGACACTTTCAATATAGCCAGCATGGTGGTCGTACTGATGGTCAGTTTGCATTGTTTTCATTCGGGACCAACTAGACATCATCAGAACTCTTGTGACGAATACCCATGTCAAAAAGACTTTACACTGAAGAGTAGAATAAGAATTTCCAAATGACCATTTGGGTAGTCAGTTTAGCATCATTGTCATTTATGACCAACCAGACATCGTAAGACGTCTTTCAGATAAAAGAGCATGCTGATGTGACCATTAAAATGGTCACTGTGGTGGCCTGAGTGGCACGATTTTCATTAGACACCTTACGTTTTAGTAAAATCCCCACGTTAATATGAAACCCATTTAGCAGGAGTAGTGATGACAAAATTCTCAGAATGGTCATTATGATAGCCATATTGGATTTTTGACCAGCACCATTGTCATAAAACTATTCGTTATGGAGGAGTAATGATAAAAAACTTTTAAGATCGATGCTGTGACAGCTATAATAGAACTCAGATCAGCACTATTTTCATTTAGGACCAACTAGACTTCGTGAGAAGTCTTTTAGTTAAAACTTTATATCACCATCCATTGAGGAGGAGTAATGACAAGATTTTCAACCAGACGTTACATATGTGTTAAGCCTTCTGGTGAAAACACCATGTCAGTACAATTCTACATTCCAGACAAGCAAAGATAAGATTTTCATGTTGGATGTCTGAGCAGCAATGTCTTCATTTAGGACCAACTAGACCATAGGATGAATGAGTGCGTAAAAAAGGTTCACTGCCGTCCTCAAAGTAGTTTAGGAGATGTGATAACGAATTAGGAGTAACTTGCAGATGGATGGATAACAAATGATGCATGATAGACAGTCATATAACCTCTTCTGTTCTATGACAAGTAGAGCTAATAACAAGTTTTAATAATAGTGCCTAAAGTAGCGTAAACTATGCCAACCCACCCTCTCAAATCACCCGTTTGTAACTAAGCAGACCTAAACCAAAATTTAGCAGAATAGAATATTTACCATGTGATCCACTGATTTTCACCAAAGTGCATGAAATCTCTCATTCACTACTGAAACCTGTCTTTCCTTTCTTATGATCTTTCTTTAGGTAATTTCCATTATCTGATTTGGAATCACCAATGTTTAATCATCAATGACAGATTTAGCTGTGGCTAGCTGGGTAAATTTATGCTTGTTCTGAAGGTGCAGTGTCATTTTTCAGAATGATCATTCATCATTTGTTTAATTTGAAAATATGTGTGACAAGTTATGAGTTGATAATGGAAATCACCGAGATATCAGTGGACTCCATCATGGCAGGTCAGTTATGTGACTATGTCAGTGCAAATCCCAAAACAAAGGTCATGCACCAGAAGCCTGGCCAAGACAGGTACAACAGATACAAGTAGTGACTAAGTAAGCAAGCAATTATCCTGGATTATATTAATAATCACACATATAAGAAAAGAAAAGGTGTCATTTGAATGATGAGGTTTTATTATGTGGTGATAGGGTGTTTAATTAATTAATTACTTTTTAATGGATATCAGGAAACATTAAAGTGTAACAGTGGGTTCTAAAGTGTCACAACGCTAAAATGATCGCGCTGTGGGAATGCTACCGTAACTTGGGGCCCGATGAGAACACAGAACACTTTCAACTGTTAAATATATCAAGCAAATAAGTTTACTGTACTTTTCCAGTGATAAGTCCTGTAGTGATCGACATTTTGGTCATCAGATTAGCACAGTTTTCATTTAAGACCAACTGGACATCATACAAAGGCATATGGTGAAAACCCCATGTCAATATTACTTTCTGTTTAAGTAGAGCTGTGATAGCAAAATGTTTAAGATAGCTGCCACGGTGGCCATTTTGGATGTCAGATCGGAACCATTTTTATTTGGGACCAGCTAGACATCTTAAGAAGTCTTTTGGTGAATACCCAATGTTGACACAACCATCCATAAAGGATGAGTAGAAATAGCAATATTTTAAAAATGGTCGCTGTAGTGGCCATACTGAACTTATTATCAGTACCATTGTCATTTATGCCCAAGAGGTTTTTTAGTAAAAGCTCCATGTTGATATGACCATCCATTCAGAAGTAGCGATGACAAGGCTTTCAAGATGTCTGATGTAGTGGCCATATTGGATATCAGATCAGCACCATTTTAGTTAGGACCAACTAAACATTATACAAAGTCTTTTAGTGAAAAGCCCGTGTTGATATGGACATCCAATCAGAAGAAGTAGCAATAACAAGATTTTCATGATGGCTGCCATTTGGGCCATACTGGAAGTCGATTGGCATCATTTTATCAAGGACCAGCTTGCCAGCAGCAGAATTCTTTTAGTGAAAACCACATGTTGATATGACCATTCATTCATTAGAAGTAACAATAACAAGAATTTCAAGATGGCTAGTGGCAGCCATATTGGTGGTACTGTTTGCATTAAGGACCAGCTAGACATCATGTGAAGTCTTTTAGCGAAAACGAATGGTGATATGACCATCCATTTAGGAATAGTAATAACAGTATTTTTAAGATGGCTACTGTGGTGGCCATATTGGATGTCTGAGCGGTACCATTTTTAGACCCTGAGACGAATGTGCTTGTAAAGTTTCATGTCAGTCCTATAAGTAGTTTAGGAGAAAAAGCGACAACAAACTTGTGTTAACACACAAACAATGGACTACTGAAGACGGTCAACAGACCATCTAAAAGCTCTTCTGGTATATGACCAGTAGAGCTAAAACAAACCCAACATAATACATGTATCTATTAGTTACAAACAAATTTAATTATTTTAAAAACAAATTTATCTTGAGTTAAAAGAAAACAAAATATCCTGTTGAAAGCATTCACCCGCATTAGTGGCCGGTTTCTTGCTAGTCTGTAAATTTAACGATGGTCACAATACTCAACAGCTAAACCATACCATCTCTTATGTAACGAACTAAACTTGTGCATCTACATTTTTATAACTAATGCTATCATTACTTTCTAAAACTTGTTGAATTAAAAACAGTAATAATCAAAGGTTAAATGCCTAAAGATATGCATGTACTCAGCATAGAAAAATAAGGTGGGGTCAGTCAGTATGTGCATATGAGGGGATTTTTTTAAAAAAAAATTCATATTATAATTGCTGGTACATGTAATTTCTCCTGGACATCCATCATACATGTATCATCAATTTTGCAATTCAACTGAAATGCCTACTATTATGCAAGCTAAATTGTGAAATGGATATCTCAGGTAGATACGATTGTATTTACTATATAATAAATAGCCTCCATTATTGTATGTCAGTTTGGTTCCAGATTCGACTCCATACTAGTCAAGGGATTTGTTACAATTTTAGATGTTTTGACTAGACTTATCATTCTTGCAATATGTACTTTTACTATTTATTTTCCTGTCATTTAATACTACCCAGGCACACAGCAACACGTACACTACATAATTAAAGAAATTTTAGCTTCACAGTTCAATCAAGGAAGTGTTTTTGTTTGTGATCGAGGGTAACTACAAATGTAATCCGATTGAAGGACCAGTAGCGGTGGTGCCACCTAGGTAGTAACAATAACTTGCTATCATCTACCATCGAACAATGGCTGACATCAGGACCTGGAGGAAAACATTGCTTTACTTGAAATATTTTGCGATTGGAAAAAATGCAAAAGTCAATTTAATACGATTTCAATGATTTCTTTTCATATTTGAAGTACAGCAGTTTCAACGTTGTGTGACAAATAATAGATTTAAACAATAGGGCAATTTTGAGCACATGGAAACTGGAGTCGCCAGCCCTGGGCCAGTGTCTGAAAAAATGTTTTTATGGGTACTGATACCCCAACTACAACTGACTTTGGCATCCCTAGACATCCATCACATTTCAGCCAGCTAAAGCGTATGTAAACGGAACTTGCGAACGCATCCACTTGCTTGTGTAAGAATTTGATTCCATTAGGAAATGTGTGTGTGTGTGTGATTCGCATTTTTAATGTAGCTTTAACATTTTTGTCATATCGCTATGATGTCTGAAGTGTAGCAGTTTATAGTGATGTCTAGCAATGGGGTATCATGCCACAGACATAGAGCATCGTGTCCCACCCAGTCACATTATCCTGACACCAGGTCGACCAGTCCTAACACTAACCTCTTAATGCTGAGTGCCAAGCGAGGCAGCTGCTATTGCCAATTTTATAAGTGTTTAGTATGACTCAACTTGGGTTCAAACCCACTACCTCCAGCATCCGAGGCAGATACTCTAACAACTTATGCCGCTAGAGATGACTCCATCAGAAAACAGACTTCAGAGTGGGCATAGTCAGACTAGCAAGTATACTTTAATCTATGGAGAAGTGGCAACATGGGCTGCCAAGTGTGAGAGATAGTTTTGAAAATTTGGCATCTAGTTACCCTGTCAGTCAACCAGAGAACATGCTACCCAACACTGTTTATTTTGTAAGAAAGACCCATACAACATCAATATCAGGGTGGATGCCTTACATTCTATTATTGAGATTAAGTGTACAAACTTCCCACTACTTACAACTAAAATTTTACTGCCATTTTTCTGACATGTGAGAAACCTTATCATTCCTGGCACCACAGACGCTCATATTCGTTGCTTACAATTTACCGACAAATTATATATAATAACCCATACATTATTTGGGTGTAGGATACAATCCCCACAAAGAAATGAAGGATAGTACATAATCTCTTCCGCCAGAACAAGTTTTTTAAACTTTTTAATCTGCCATAAATATGCTAGCCTATTTTGAGATGGGATAGGAGAAAACAAGAAATCGGAAATATTAATATCTAATTTAATTATGGAATTTCATGTTGATACAATAATATTATGGCTCAAATTTTATGTACTTTACAAAACAATAGTCAAATAAGTAAACTCAATTCTTAGTCCATCTCTATGCTAGGAATACTCTATTTCCAACGGATATGGTATACTTTAAAAATGCAAGTGTTGAAAAACAGCTGAAGGATTTAATGCAATGGATTTAAAGTGTGTGTTACGATGTTTATAAAAGTGAAGTGAAAAACACACGTGCGTGCAATACGTCCTGATATAATTAGGCATCTCAATCTCCTTATCTGTAATTGTTAAGATCTAACATCTAACACGCACACAAAATTTCATTCATAGACTTAAAGGAGGCCCACAAAAAGCTTCAGAATCAAATGGTCCATGGCGACACACAAAGATGTATATTTGTGTTGGTTAAAAAAAATTAAAAGGGGACAAAGGATAAACTTATACTGGGGGAGAGAATTATGTCCTAACTTTTTTTTAGGGGATGGGAGGTGGTTGTTGTCCTGGGATGTTTTATCTGTAGCCGATATTATTTATAGGTAAATTGTCCTAAGCAACGATACGAGACCCACCCCCACCCCTATAGTGGTGTGGCATTTTGCAGTATCTCCAGCACCTACATTGCAGGTAAATTAAATCAAAACTCAATCTTTAATCTACAGTATGCACTCTATCTAAGAATGATATAAGTCACTGTGAGCTATTTTAGCCCAGTTTGCAACAGGAGTTATTGACGGAATATTTCAGCACAAGCAACAGTCACATAGTCAGTCAAATTGCATAATCAGCCAACCTCTTCCATACTTTGGAATATTCCTCCTACTGGCTACTCTGCTACAGTGCGGTAACTCACGGTGTCACCCCCATGGACCTCCTTCCTGAACAAAAATTCAAAGATTTTATAGACAGTCATGTGAAGTAACTCAAGGTGTCACCACCATGGATATTCTTCCTGCACAAAAAATAAATTTTTTTATAAACAGTCATGTGCAGTGACTCATGGTGTCACCCCACATGGACCTCCTTCCTGCACAAAAATTCAAAAATTTTATAGACAGTCATTTTGGTGTCATCCCTTCTGATGGTGTCACCTGGTGCGGTCCGCACCCCGCATCCCTTAGTAACGCCACTGTTCTGCTAGATCCCAGTTACGTCTACAAATCCCTGTATTACATTTACAGTAATTACAATACGCTTTCTGTAATGTATCTGCAAACCAGCGATTATTTTTGAGAATATCAACGCGGCTTGTCCGGAAGCTGACTAGGCCTATATATAAGCATGCGCATCACGCTCGAAGGTATCACTTCGGAGGTCAAACCCAGAAGTGGGCAAAATATGTAGCTGATATGTGGGGCTACGGTATATCATTATCTATGCTAACGGTTCGATACGTAAGAACGATGATGATCAAAAATTACCTTAAAATCTATTTTAGTGATATAAACATACACGCTATCAACAAAGATATACGTAGTATACATGATGTAGCCGAAATGTTGCACCGTGAATATATATAAAAAATTAAAATGTAAACATCTACCTATCCTTTAAATAAAGTTGACTTAATAAGTTTTAACCTTATCACTATCTCATTTACATATATCAAGTGCCTAATACACTTTTGTTTTCGCAGAAACAGTAGAAAATCTTGTTTGACTTTTAGGCGAGACTAGATATATCATTTAGGACACCAAATATATATATATAAACAAAGGAAGGCACTATACAGTGCTACATATGTAATACACTTGTACGGAAAATGATCATGCACACATACATACCTATATATGTGTGTGTGTCTTTAACGTAACTTTTATTTATAACATTACGGCAGTATTATACAATATCACAAAAATAGACTGATGGGTAGATAGAAGCATAGACACGTATACGTTTAAGATGTTTCGCTTTCTTGAATGTATATCATGTTTCATCCTAATCCGCTTTGGTTTATCTTGATGTTAGGAGAAAAGGTAGATATGTACACAGTCATTGTAAACCAAATTACGAAACACATGAAGACAGTGATACACGTGCAGGAATTCAATTCTTTACTTACATCTGCATGACCTATATTGATCAGAAAGATTCTTTGCTAACCTTTAGATGGTGGGGGAGGATATTGCGAGATTGGAAACGATTTTGACAAACTCTTCAACAGAAGCCATTAATGCCTACCATAAACTGAGAAAGAAATCAAAGAAAATAAAAAACCACGATAAATATTTGTAACGCTTAGAACGATGCAATTGTCAAGCAACAGCTGCTTATGCTGCAACACAAAATTAGAAACGAATGAACGAGTGCTGGTTACTAGAAAACAACGATGATACGATTATCCAACATAACGGAGAATAAAATCATCATAAGAAAATAAAAACAATCAACAACATGTGAAAATTTTCTTGATTCCACAACGGAAAAAAGTACATCACTTCAAGTGAAGGAGGTACAAGTAGTAGAAATAGGAACTTGGCAACAGTACGCTTTCAGGTAAAAGCTAAAAATCCTAGGAGGTTGCCCAGCTTAGGTTAATAATAACCAGCCATTCTTGTACCACAGACTCACCAAAGCCAGCAGTGAAGGGAGAGGTTAACCAGACTATGTAATGAAATGCAAGTAATGCCGAAAATGGATCAACCTTGCTGCAGTTTGCATATCTGAAAGTTGTAGACATACATACATACATACCGACATACATACATACACACACACATATATATATATATATATATATACATACATACATACATACATACATACATACATACATACATACACCTGCATGGGTTGGTCCCTTTATAAGCCTTTGCCAGTTAGTACAAAAGTAAATATTGCAATGAAAGAATGTTTATGTTGTTAAATAACTGAGGTGTTACAGAGAGAAATTAAATTGATTTTCTAAAACTCCGAATATACACAAAATACGTACATAAATACGTAAATAAAATTCCCCTTTTTAGTCACACATTCTATTCAACTTTTGTAATGTATACTTTTAAAAATATGAACTAGACCTTTGGCGTTTTGTGAAAGATACAATCCCTGAAAACTCCTGATGTGACTTACATAACCAGGGCTATGCCTAAATATATCCTGTGTAATTGTGTTATCAATCTGTCTACATTGCTGAGATTGTGATTTACTCTTTAGCTTTGAAGGTTTCACAAATTATATGGGGTACCCTCACTCACTTTTCGATCCTAGGCGACTGGATTTTTCTTTACTTCTCGAATAGAAAGATTTTGGACCTCCTATTTCTTGAGTCTTTTTTTGAAGGTCGTTACGCCCAGAAATTACTACTTTGTGGAAATAATCCAACTCATCCGAAGATCAAATGTTGCAGCCAAAGTGACTGTCCCTTAATAATCTGTCTATAGTTGTGTTGTAACTATTAAGAATATATAGTTCTAGGTACAAACCATACGACTTCATCAAAATTATCAGCTAGGCACAGTTTTATGTCTATAAATAAACAGAGGTCAAGTTTTCTCCGAACGTGGAGGCATTTCTAAACCATGCCTTAAATCTTGACATGACTCCTTGCCTCTTTCTTACTTTGTCTGGCTGTTTAAAAAGTACCATGCAAGATTTCATTTGCAAAATACAAACTCTCTCTCTCTCTCTCTCTCTCTCTCTCTCTCTCTCTCTCTGGTTTGATTCCCTTTGCACACCAGCTCCATCTGGAAACTTACTGTCAAACATTCTATCCAAATTATCGTCATCCACATCAACTAACTCTAATTCCCGCCCTAGATACCGTGAAATGCATATAAACTGCTAGTCGATACTTACGGTACTCTAACATCATCCTCAGCGACAAGAGCGGCCATTTACACCAAATATGGCTGCATTTTTTAAATTACGAACGTGTGTTGATATTTTTTAAAATAATTTAAAATGTATAGCAATAATCATTCCGGAAATTTTATAAGTAGACTATAATTTAATACTTCAAGTTGTAATAGTAGTTCCAGGCTGTGTGTGCGATACGGAAAATTTAGGTGAGTGATACAGAATGCAAGATTGAACATCTGTATGGCAGCCCAGATCAGCCATGTAAGATTAAATAGGCATGTATAAAATTATATTTGTAATATTCACCATTAATGTGTGAAAGATACAAGCATTTTGTAAAAGAAAGTTAATTTGTTTCACTATATTTTCATGAATAATTAAAATACGGTGTTATTATATATATATATATATATATATATATATATATATATATATATATATATATATATATATATATATATATATATATATATATATATATATATATAACATATATATATATACTCATAACTATATATATATATATATGGGTTGAACATTGTCAATCGGAACTCAAGTGGGGTGGGGTGGGGCTTATTATTATTATGGCGTATTGCATTGGTATATATACAGCTTCACATAAAAAGTCCAGGAAACATGGAACCAAAAGTAGTCCGCAGAATTTACGGATGTGTAAAAGCTTCCAGATAAGTATTAAGTGACCGTCCACTCATCGAAATCAGATGGTAGAAAACTCGGTCAATTCAATGCTTTAATCGACAGAAAAATCCGCTAATAGAATCAAATTATGTTATTCCATTAAAAATGCTTCCCTTCGAATGGCCAATATTATGTTTCACCAGGGGACTCAGATGTGTTAGAGACTTGCTGCATATTCTAAATATAATTATTCGTACTGCATATTATGCAAATAGGTTATGCTATTTTTATAGTGCTAATTTTGACTGGTACTCTATACCATTGTCTCACCCCTGCTGTTTCTATATAATTATACTATACTCCTTCGACGATTTAAAGAAAGAGCATATGTTTCTGACCTAATAAATAATACTATATATCTTGATATTTCATATATACGTTATTATTTTTATACCCAAACACAACAATTATACAACACAGATTTATTTCTGTTACTTCTACGTAAGTGTACTACAACAATAAAATAATTATGCTTAAGACGTTCGTAAGATTTAGCAGAAACACTGAAATAGAATTATTGCCGAAA
>JAECUM010047035.1:0-63468 GCA_016617855.1 Megalonaias nervosa | reverse complement strand
CTCACGTATGGGACAGGACCTGGGTCAATGATCAAACAATAGACGTTCTTGTGCAGATCCAGAAGCTAACAGCATGCTCAAACAATTGAGACTTGGTTATACTAACTTGAAAATCCTTGAATTTTATGGGTTTATTTTCCTTACAACTAATGGTGTTATCTTTGAAAAGTTCTTGAAGATGTTTCAAACCTCACTGAATTGTGTAATATCTCCTTGAATTTATCTGAGGAGATCAAACATTTTAAACTGAATAGAGAAAATTTAATTTTTGAATATGGTATTTTCAAAAATTAAGTAATGAGTAAAATTGGATAAAATTGTTTGGCTCTAAAGACACAAATGGATTAGAGTTTGTTTGCAACAGTGGTGCTGATGTTTGTTTTTGGTGTGTGGGTTTTTTGTGGGTTTTTTTTTTTCTTCAACTTTTGTATATATTTATCCAATGATACTGAAAGTAACATATAGAGAAAGTTCACTTTCCTTGAAAAAAGAAAATCAGTCTTGAAAACGTTTAGATAGTCCTTTAAAAACTCTTAATGGCTGTATAAACCATGTGAGATCACGGGTCTCCACCACTGTCGAGAGTGACTTCTGCTTCCTTCGCACCTAGCTCTTACTTGATTGTAGTTAAACACTCCAGTTTTGGAGAGGATCATGCGCACTAGAATTAGGCCTTTCTTTCTGAAATCATTGGAAGGAAAATGGTCTATTGTTACACTGGTGCGGGCAGAACGGCAGTGTTCCATTGTGGACCTCGATTCTTCAGCTGTATAATTTTTTTCTCTGGCTCTTTGGGGGAGAAGACATTGGCACCAACTACGATTTAAGTTTTAGTTTATTTATTTATTTATTGATATAGATGATTCGTTTTAGATTATTTGTTTTATTTTTATTTATTTTCATTTCTCATGGAGGGATGGATTTGGGAGGTAGCTTGAATTAATTCCTAATGTTAATATTGTCGGAGAAACATAAATTACGAAAAGAAAAATGTCCTTTTTAAAGGGAGGAAAAAATCCTGATTTAAGGGTTATATTGAAAAGACAACGTAAGTGATGAATAGTTAGTGATACAGATCACCTTATCATTTTATTAAATAGGATATCTATTCCACGGGGCTTTTCATTTTCAAGTTGATCACGTTTTTTTTTTTTCGTCAGTAGCTAAGGGATCATTATAAATATCGGCATTATAACTGACAAGGTATAATGCTGCAATAGTAAGACCTTGAATCGCAATGTCAATCGATTTATGGAGATTAATAATATTGAACAATCACTGTTAAGGTTTTGTAAAGAGTTCCTTCAACATGTGATTTGGAATATCAAGAATTTTTCAAGCTCTCGAGTTTTCAGTTGAAAGTGCCACCAGTAGTCGTGCTGGTTTTGGTCCATCGAGTTATCTTATTTATTAAGTATGGTCTTACGGTATTGGTTACGGTAATGTGATTCTTACATTTTAAGACTTGCTTTTGGTAATTTTCCTGATAATGCAAAATTTAATAGTATCAAAGGAACAACCCCGTTTTCTCTCAACATTTCCTTCCAAAATGATGTTTGTATATATCTATTAATATTTGCAGACCACTTAATTTAAGAGAATATGTCATATTTGAAGAGAAAATAATCTGCCATTCAAAATGAGTAATCAACAGAATCTTTACCCATGAGGCGTGTGTATGTGCGTGTGTGTGTATGTGTGTGTGTATGTATATATATATATATATATATATATATATATATATATATATATATATATATATATATATGACACGAATCTGGTCTTAAACTAAATAATAGAAAAGAGCGAAAACCAACAAGTTTTGTATAATTCATCAGATAATTTTTCCCTAGAATGCTGAGTGAAAATTTAATAAGAATTTACAATATTGTGAATTTAATCCCAAATAGTCCAAGAGTTTTGTCACAAGTTCTAAAGAATAAATCCAGTGGTGCTCCAAAAAGCTTCAACACTGCATATGTTGATGTGCCTATAGTGGCCTGTGACGTGGAGATGTGCCAACAGTCTTTTATTAAATCATAATAATATAATCCAAGATATCCTTTGTCTGAATTCGCTACAATTCCAGGTTAAAGTCTCTGTCCAATAATATTATTGAGCACTTTGTAATTCCAGTTAATAACAATTTGAATAAATAAATAAATCCAAATTAAAACTGAATACAATACAAGTGATTCTGGATCAGATGTTATCGCTAGAATGAAGAATTTCTCAAGTAAACAACATTATATACATTAAAAAAAAACTAAGACAATATTGCAACTAGGATGATTGTCAAAATTTCATTTCTAGAAAATTCTAAATTGTAAACATAAAATCTGTTACTAAAATTATAATAAAGAATGTAGTAAACATCAGGTACAACAGGTTTATCCATGTGGAATAACAATATCCTAGACCCAGACCCAAATAAATATGTTTACCTTTATTGATAATGATATTAATATTTAACCCACACTCAGAGAAATATTGACTATGTATGTTAAATCAATGACCCTAGTCAGGTACAGTGAACTTGATTTTGGACAAGGTCAAGTCCAAAATACAATTATATATAACATAGTGTGTGTGTGTGTGTGTGTGTGTGTGTGTGTGTGTGTGTGTGTGTTTCAATAAAATTTTAATAAAAGATGATGTTTCTTATGCAATGCTCATTCGAAGAACGTGCTAATAATGATCACTTTACTTACTGAGACTTAAATGCATATGTAAAACTTATGTGACTGGTCATTCGGAACAACGTTTGGGTGACAGAAATACAGAGACTTAGTGTGGAAAGGGTATATTTTGCCTAAATTTAGGAAAACTAATTGTCCAGTTCTCTAATGAATTGAAATTAATTTAAAAATCCCTATTTGGCAGTTTGATGACAGATGTGTGACTTTTTCTCCCGTTTTTAAATTTTTAGCTTTATTTATCACTGCCACTCAGTGCATCCATATTTCTGGCCACCCAAACGCAGTGACTTCTATGCCTTTCACAAAAGTCTTGACACTATAAGTACTGTTATTCCAAATTAATTAAAACAATATTTTTATTTTCTTCACAATTCTTTCATTAACACTGGTCGAAATCCGTGATTCCAGCTCATCTGTGCGGAACATAAGAATCTATTTACTTACTAGTCAGACGTTTATGATGCTGAAGCTAAAATAGGAAGTGGTGCATTTAATTCTCTGCCCATATAAAGCATAATTTATCGGATGCTAAATGATTGTTTCAGCAATAAAAAAAAAAGAATTGTAGAACTTGACACTTATACAAAAAGTAAAAAAATGCATTATGAATCGATCTTTTTTCTCGTACCTCCTAAATTAAGCTTATTTTAGTACATGGTCCTAATGGAAATAGCTCCAACTTAGAGAGATGCAGTAAATATTTACATTCCTGCATTATCAGTGTTCCATTCAGCTGAGAGGTTTCAGAGAAATAAAAACAAAAGATGGTAGTATAATGAGACAAATGCATAATAAAACCAAAAGTGAAAACGAAAATGATCATAGATTGGATTGACTGTATCAGTAACTGAATAGCAGTTGGTCTTCAGTGGTGCAAGGGGCAGTTTTATGCAGGAACTTTATGCCACATCAATCGGCCCAATGTAAAGATTCATTAACAAAAACAAATGAATACTTAAGTGAGGTTTAAAACGTTCTAATATTTGGATAGCTGTAATAAATCAAAACATAAGAATATTAACCGGACAAGTCTGCATAAGTTCATATCAAAAGATGCTTATGCACCGTATTCCCAGATTCTCAGATGCATTTCTCATGTCCGAATGTCATATTGGACATAATGTGACATCCACAATCCAAATGCAGGTCCTTTCGTACTAAAAAGTTCATGCATTAAAAATAATTGCCATTCAAGATGTTTTTGAGATTTTCTATCTGCTTTGAACCCAAAATGTCCACCGATAAAGGTAGTTTGCTCTGGTTCCTAGCCAACGATGGTTATTTCACTGTCTAGATACTGTTAAGTAACTATGAGAGGTCTACATGCCTCATATCATTTTCAATAACAACGCACGATCGAGGCATCTAATTCACAAATATATCCATACGTTTAATAATTGCGCAATAACAAATGAACAAATTATATGATAGCCTTAAATGAATAGTTTTGACAGGGGCCAGTTTAGAAAAATTACCATCCTATCTTATGAAAAGAGCTCGGGAACCGGGTAGCCAATCCTACTAAGGCGATAGCCGTTACAGATCACTTACATCTTATATCTGTCGCGTGGTTTTAAGTCTTGGGCTTGGCCAACCTTGGTATGTGAGAAAGCTTATGTTGGTGATTCTTCCCGGGCTCTTCTTCCACCAGATATACTGATCGCCATGTATAGCTTATCACCCCACCCCACCCGCCTCCTTCCCGCTCCGCCTGCTGTTAGAACTCATGCCATTATATTTCATAAAACATAACAACATTGAATAAGATTTTGTTTGCAGATGTTTTTGAGCTAGAGAATCCTGCAGTGGCGTCACTAGGGTTGGTGTCACCCAGTGCGATATGGTATATATTAACAGTCGATATACATTGAAAAATATTGGTCCCGTGTGCAAGAAATTTCAAACGAACCATTCAAATCTTCCTGTTTAAACGACACTTGATATAATAATTTTTTTTTAATGCAAAAGGTCTATACAAAAATCCCGAAGAGTTGTGTGCAAAATATCTAGAAAAGACAATTTAGATCCTCTGAATCGAGAGATCTTACTCAAGGCATGGCAAGAAAAGTATTTGTTTTGGCAGCCACTGGGCTTGCTGGAATAGCCATTGTACTTCAGGTGGTTGGATTTGCCCTGCCAGCCTGGTTTGTGATCAACGTGGGCGAAGGCTCTGTACATATTGGCTTATGGAACGTGGAAATGTGCAGTCGACAAGTGTGCCTTTCAACCACTATGGAGAAAGTTTTGGCTGAGTATGAAAAAGAATCGAAAAGGTGGGGTAAGGATGTAATCCATATTAATATGTTGTAAACCGAGACAATTTTCTTGAGTGTTTCTTTCTACCCCAACCCCCATATAATGTTTTTCAGATTGATTTATGTGTCGAATCTTTTTTTCTTGCAATACATGATCAGATGATTTTACTCAAGTACGTTCTCTTTCTTGCATAATGTAGGTGATCGAACCCATTTTCTTGCAGTTATGTACTATATGCTTTATGCTATAAAAATATCAACAAAAATTGCTTCAAAATTTATACCTGTTAAACAAATCCATTTTTATCGACCCCATAAAATAAAATGGTCTGGATTTTTTTGTTGGTTTTTGAGGATTTTGAAATCTGTACAACGTATGTTGGATAATTGATCAGTTTGCTTCGGAATATGAACAAAATAAACAACAACTCAACGGCTGAGAAATATTAAATAATTAAGGAAATTTTTTACTCTTTTTTCTCTGCCCCTATCATCTGTGTCTTTGGAGTCAAGTCCCTGGAGTTAAACAAAAGATACAGTTGCATGTATCTGAAATTCGTTTTCGAATATCCATTAAATGTGCATGAAGTTCTGGCGTGAGGATTTCATTAGTTTACAAGTTATGACCCAGCGACCACAACTGAATATTTCTGGGGCAGGAGAATTCGTTTAAATCCTCGTATGACACGTGTAGACACTAACGTCAGCGTAGGTTGTTGTGACATGTACTGTTGACACTTCGCCTATAAACGTCACAATTGTGACAGTTGCCGTCGAGCAACAAGAACCTCAAATTTAAAAGTCAAATTACATTATTTCTCTATTTTATGGCTTTGCCTTATGACATCAGCTCTTTTATAGAGACACTGCGATCGATCATGAAGCCGTCTACAGTCGTATTTTATTTAATCCAGGTGTCTGTTTAATCGACAGTTTTTCCCGTTTTCTGTCTGTCCGTGAGTATCTATTTTTACCAATTTTTCTTCAAAAGTTTGTGATACTGTTCTGGCAAATGTTCAGATAGTTTGGTGTTGTAATTGCCAAGAAAAGTCTAAAATTACCACTTTATTCACAAAAGTACTGTTGTGATATTTACAGATCTTCAGCATACGCTGTTGAAACTAAAAAACAGTACCGACGGTAAATGTCACAATTGTTTTTAGGAATTACGTTGACTGGTATTTATAGCATTCACCGGCGGTAATGTCAACGGTAAACGTGACATAGTGACACCGGGGAATACGGTGTCACCATTAAATGGCACAGCGTTTTTGACATTGGTAGATTCTACATAGCTCTGGTTACCTGATTTTTGACTTCCTGCCTGTAAGTAATAAGGCTACACATATTTTCTTTTATTGATACGTTCATTTCTCGCTTCAAAACGTGCCTGTCTTTGCCATTTATAATATTTAATTTTGTTTAAATAACAAGAACCAATAAATGTTAATAGCAGTTTTAATTTATTGCTCAAAGGGGAGAATCGAAGTGGACTGGAACAGGTGAAAATACAGGGTGGGAGAGGAGAAACAAAATTCGTCGAGATTAGATCACGATACCTCTGACACAATCGTCATCCACTCTTACGTCTAAGCTAATCAGAAAACGAGACTGATAGGATGATTAGTTTAAAAGTATTTTATGTTTGAAACCCATTTTACGTTTTGGGTAAAGTGTCACTTTTAAGTACAGACGGTAACGGAATATCTGCCTAATGTATGCTGATAATGAAAATGTTTTACTTTAATATTCTCTCTAGCAAACTTGAGGAGTCGGAAATTCTTACGAATGCCATAAACTAAAGAAAATGTATCATTTATTTAAGTTCTAATTAGTGCTTCAATCTCACATTTATTATTATTATTATTATTATTATTATTATTATTATTATTATAACATTTATAAAATTACCTCAAGAAGTGTTGTCTTCTCGAAATATAATTTTTGGGGTTTAGAAAACCGATTTAATCTTAGAGGGGAAAACCCCTCTTGTCATTTTAGGCTTGTTGGCATGGATGGAGTACCAGGCTGAAGCCACTCTCGGTTTCATTGGTGCCTTACTTTCGGTCGGCCTCCTGACTGCCCAAACGTTCGTGATTTGTGTAGCGAAAAGCAACAACTGGAACCACACTAATGTGTTGGCATACTTAGGAGCTTCTGCATCCATTGGGTCAGGTAAGTCAATTCAACCAGGTACAAGTGTATTTAATACTATTTTGTTAGTCTGCGTAGTTACAACTCCATCTTCTTCACATTTATGAGCAAGAAGCGTCAGATCAATCCCCAGATCTCGAAATGAGACATAACGCCAAGAGAATATCTACGCCACGGAAATTTAGGATACTTGTAAAGGAATAACATTTACGAAGACCCTGCAATTTACAAGACTGTGGATTTACTATAATTAAAGTAACATAATGTTTAAATGTTTGCCCTTGGAGTTTGTTCTTGCCTTCGGTGCTTAAAAAGTTCTGAGAATACGATAATAGTGATAGATTTTTCTCAACGTTTTTGAAGACAACTTTTCACTTGTCAATTTGACAAGACAAAATACAATAAACAATTTTTAAAAAATCAACTTTCAAAAATTCAGTTATAACGATCGAGTGTCCATTTTGACCTATTCTAACATAGTGGAGATAAGTCATTGTCGCTTGAAATGTAAGAACTTGAAACAGTTTAGATAATCGAATGTTTAAACATTCGGCTATATTCAAATATCGACTAAAATTTCAAACATTTAATGGCACCATACTTATTTCTTTCAGCTCTACTTGGATTTATCGTCATTGGTCGTATGGCGTCTGTTATCCTCGAATTAGTGGCTGAATCCCCAGTTGTCAGAGACATGATCGGTGCACCTTATTCATTGATCATCTTCGGCGTAGGTTGCCTTGTCTCTCTCTGTGTCTGTGCGATGGAGCTTGCACTTCCATGTATACTTCGAAGAGAAGCTCAACCGCAATTCACTCATTTCCACAATGCAGTAATTTAAAGAGCGGATTCTGACATTTTAATCTTCGATGTCAACATTTTTTTTCATAATGGACAAAGAGACACTATTCTATTTCTTTTATTTCGTGTAACAGAAGAACTGATAATAAGGGAACACGACTCTGTCAGTGAAACATAAATTATATTAGCAACAAAAAAGCATCGAAGAAATGTGATATTGTTTGTCTTTGAGAATTGTTTAATATTGTTTTTAGAGTCGTTACGTCGCTTACATTGCTTTATATATGTGGACAGAAGCAAACGACGTGAATTTAAAACTTCCGCAATAAGTCAATTCAAACATGAGATCAGTAGGTAATATCGTAAAATGGACTCTGCAGACAGAAATGATTTCTGCAAATATATTGCATGAATAACAATCATGGGTGGATACTTTGTTTTTAATCCCTACATTAAACTCAGTAAAATTCCTTTCGAATGGAATGGAATTATCGTACTTTCCTTTTGCAAGCAAGCTCATCATAAATTCTAACTTTCCTTTGATTTCATCTTGTTGTTGTTTTGAATCGCTTACAATAAGAACTCATTTTAGCCCTAAAACCAGGTTTCTGTGGCTTAGAAAATGCTACTTTTTGTTGGCATGTGATTTTATTCATAACAATGGATAAAATTACTAACTGTACCTGACTAATATATATATATATATATATATATATATATATATATATATATATATATATATATATATGTGTGTGTGTGTGTGTGTGTGTGTGTGTGTGTGTGTGTACGCGCACGTACATTTTTATCGTTCTACGTGTGTCACCCCTTTGTGTGTGTGTCTCTGTGTATTTTCGTTTTTTGTTCCCCTGTGGAAAACCATCTTTTAGGTCAAGAAGTAGCTTACTTTCTTACCTTTCCAGCTTGCCGTATTCCAACACGTGTGTTATTATGTAATATTTGTGTTGTTGGTTTGCATCCCATTTTGTTTCTTTGCAACTTCAATATCATATCAGTACCTATCAAGGATATATATATATATATATATATATATATATATATATATATATATATATATATATATATATATATATATATATATATATATATATATATAATTTTGTCCAATCTGCATCGTCTTTGGTTTGCCGCAATAGTTGATAGAGTGTCAGACTCGTAATCCTAGGGTCGCAGGTTCGAGATCCCCTAGGTCAGCCCAGATCAGTCCGGGTCAGCTGCTTGGTATGTCGTTACGAAAGTTATTTAGCCCCCATATCCGTGGCATGAAGTAGCCAACAATATGTTAAAAGTTCTCTTTAAATCAACCCCCAAAATTATCATCTTATGAATAGTTATTGTATAATTTGAGCAGAATATGTGTATGTGTGGTCTAGTATTTAAAAAGAAAAGGAACCCAGAGGATCTTTTATGTTTACACATCAACAGAGAAAGGCCCTTCAGGGCATTTTTCATTTCTTCTCTTTAATTGCCCTTTTTGTCTATATATGTTGAAAATCTTTAACCTACTTGGCTAAAGATGTTGAGAATTCAAGGTGCTCTCATTCCTGGATTTGACGAAATGGTACTTCCGCTCCCAACGTCCTCTGCTTATGCGCACGCAAACAGTCGCCCTTTGTTACCTCCAGAGGATCCAACGTAAACACATGCAACAAATACATTCCTGTGAAATTATGTGTGTTGGCCTCGTAGGCAACTTCGAGAGCTACCGTTGTATTTTATCATGTAATATAAGACACGATAGAAGTTCTGTTTACCCCCGTATGTATTTGTAATTTTCTTTTCAATGTAGGGGTGATTAATGGACCCATTATAAGGTGCGCTGATACAGGCACTTGCATATCCTTTTCCAAATGTAATAACAATATCCCTGACTATGCAAGACCTGCGATCCATTCAAAACCCTGACCCTCGGATATCAACTTCGTACAGCACGAACTACATACAAAGGATCTAATTCATGACCATATTAAGTATAGATCTTAGATACAGTCTACACTGTTCAAAAATGCTCTAAAATGTTGTCAGTCTTATTTGAATAACTGCGAAAATGACAAACATGACATAATTAGCTATACCTAAACAAAAAAAACACAAAAAAAAACAAATGGATTGGGGTGGGGAACATTTCCATATTCACGCTTTCTCTGATTTTCTCTGTTACGTGTAATTACATCTTATTTTATTAATTTCCAATTATTTGTACTTGACGTGAATGTATTATTAGCTGTCTTTTATGAAAATGTTTTATCTTTTCTTGTTTCAAGGAAAGACGAACATCGGAGTAAACTCACCATACACTGGTATGTGCTAAGACATATTTTTAAAAAATCTGTTTTTGTTTTTTTCAAACGATATTTTCTGTCAAAGTCGACCAGATTCTGTTCAGCAGCAACTTTAGACGAAATTGTGTAAAAGTTAGGGTCTTTCTATTTTTAGTAACGGCGGCCAAATTCATATTTTTCCCTCCTATGTTGCGTATTTCAACCTGCATGAAATGAAACATTCTTTACCCGATTAGACAATTAACTATGAACCCTGACAATTGATTACTGCGGTGGTGAATTTACAAAAAGTTCTTTAACTTCTACTACGGTTTTTCTTGGTAAAACTCTATGATTTTATTTGAAAACTGGATACATTATTACAATTGGACTGAGTACATGCATTGAAAACTTAACAAATTAATTACGATGAATTAAAAAAGCCGTTGACAATTGTTACGAGTCTATGCTCTTGAAATAAGTAACAGAAAAGTGTGAAGACAACAAGCTTTGTAAAATTTAACAAATAATTTATTTCCCTAGAATACAAAGTGAAAAATGAGAAAAAAGAACTTGCGGTTTTACGAATTAAATTTAAAAAAAAATAATCCAAGAATTAAAAATAGAAGTCCTAGTAATAAAATGTTCTGAATGAAACTGAGTTCGAGTCCCGATGAAATTCGAAACTGAAGGCGATGACGTCTGTTGTGGTCAGCTAAGTGCTGCTGTGTTAACAGTCTCTTGTTGAATTACAGAAAATATTATTCCAGTTTTGAATTCAGTATAATTTCCAAAGAATGTCTTGATCCAAGAATTTTGTCAGAGCACTTTTGTATTTCCAGGGAAAATAATTACTTGAATTCAATAATTTGAAGAAAATAAAAATTCAACACAAACTGGTCACAACATAATACAACTTAACATGTCAAGTGTTTTAACCCCGACTGACAAAACCTTTATCAAAAAATCAGTTATACGACTAATTAAGACGCAAAATAGATACCCGGATGAGAGTCAAAAGTTCATTCTTCTGGAAAAAAAATAGAAGTTTGTTACTAATTACCATATGCTTAAAACCACGTAGTTCAGGTATGACCTTGACTGAACTTAATGATTCTTACTCTGAGAAAGATAAAAAAAATATGTATATAAAAAGTTGTTTACCAAAACCGTCACTGATTTTGAAACAAGGTCAGCAACTAGATAAAATGTTTCTATTATTAGTTGTTTACGTCAATTAAATAAAAAATTAAAAAAAGTCAATCAGGTCAAACAGAACTGAACTAAACTTTTGGACATGTCAAATCCTGTAAACAATGTTACATTACAATAGCATGTAATGGAATTAAAATATTTAAAACAAACAAACAATTAAATTAAATATACATAACACAGTGATCATGCCTACATGTAGCTACTTTCCAATATGGGTTAAATTAGTTTAAAAGAACAAAAATATATCGAAACGAATCGTTGAGAGAATGTGCCCATTTCACGTAATTAAAGTGTTATGATCAACAATCTCAAACATAAATTCCTTGCTGTGTTCGCCAAATGTGTGTTGTTCACATTGTTCAGTCGACTTTGGTGGATTGTCAGCCTTGGTCTAAAGTTGAGCAGATTAACGTGCTCATTTTTGTCACTCTGCTGTGATAAAATATATTTTATCGCTAGGAAACATTTAGAAGTCACTCTCGGCTACACTGTGCCTCCGCTGAACCTTCGACTTCGCATGTGACTAATTTGGCGCACTTCGAATTATCGAGATCTCGTGGTACATCATTGACTGACCGAGTTTCCCAGATGTAAATTTCAGTCATCTGGGGAGTCATGATTCAAATTATTAATCTAATGACTTCAACGACAATGCGAGATTTAAGAATATATTCCCAGTTAGATTAATCATAAGAGGCCAATCTCATTGTGGCATTTATTCATGATAGGAGCTATCAAATGACAGTATACTCTTTGGATATTACCAAAAGAATTTGAAAGCAACGTTCTGTAAGGGAGAATTGTGTGCCTACATAACGCTTTTGGAGGGAAACACAGATGCTGATTGCCCAGCAGTGTCATTATTATATGCAGGATATTACCCGAAGGAAAAGAAAACTAAGTATGCATGCTTCATGGCACTCCAACACAGTATTAGCTATATGGTGCCAACTAAAGGTAAAGTTCGAACAGTGAAAAGCTGATGAATTGCACATATCTTTAGAAATATAAACCCTTCCAATTAAATGTAAACATGAAATTCAATAATATAGAATATCATGAAAAAATGTTAAAAGTCTGTAAAACGTAAAGTAAAAGACAAGGGTAACATATGTAAATTCATTAGAATCATATGGTCAAATATTTTATATTAGCCGCATTCCCTCAAAAAGTCCAATATTTTAGGCGAGGTACATTATCACCGAATTCACATCAAAATACGTTTGTCTCAGAAGGTGGAAGTCGACACATTCGACAAGAACGTGTTCTACTGTCAGTGGATACTAGAATGGTATGCACTATAGTCGAGGTTCACCCCTGAGAAGATGTGCACCAGCCAAGTTAGTGTTTCTGATTGAGAAGATGTGCACCAGTCAGGTTAGTGTTTCTGATTGAGAAGATGTGCACCAGTCAGGTTAGTGTTTCTGATTGAGAAGATGTGCACCAACCCGTCAGGTAAGTGTTTCTGACTGAGACGATGTTCATCAGTCAGGTTATTATTTCCTATAAGCAATTGGTACAGTGCCACCTCATCTCTGCCATTTGCTCTGTACGAGGGATGCCACTTCAATAGTTGGTTGGATGTTCTGAAGTTTTGTTGTGGAGTTTTCTTCCACATACTTTGCCCAGTATGAAGAACATTATGATTTATATAGTAATCGAAGTAAGTATCTGGAATCTTGCATTCAGAAACTGGTGACCAAAGGGCTTCTTTAGCATTACATTTGTTACCGATATGATTTGGCAGTCAACAAGTACAGAATAGTTTTCCAAATTGTATGAACAAATGATGTAATATATAGATGTTAATGGGTTGTCAGATGTAGGGGTTTGCAAGGCATTCAGTGTGGAAAATAAATCCGAAAAGATGACGAAATTTATTTTTGAGAGTTTTCAATCCATTTCAAGGTTTTGAATATAGCAGTAATTCTGCGGTACAAGCTTAAGCTTTATTAAGAACCTTGCGAGTGTGCCATGTTTAAAATGACAAAAAGACAGTTTCAAGAAGGTTTATGCTTGAGAAGTATTTGTACACACCTGACAACTTTTCTCATACATCAAAGTTGATAAAGTTTGCGTTACCATAGGTACCAACCTATACACTCAGGTATATCTGACGCTGTACATATATTGTTCCACATTGGAGTACCGGGACTAGAATATTACGTGTCGATGAAATTATAATTTTATTAAACAGATATGAATACATATTTTGGATATAATTTAATTACTATTTAGTGATCAGGAAATTTAATAATGAACCAATGCCGACGCTGCTTTTGGGTAAATTTACACGATGATTCAAGTCTCAGAATGCATGTAATGTCAAAGGATCAAGCGAAACGTCATTTATGGCCCAGTTAGTCAATCATACTTGACAATCGACTTGACAACTGAGATACGTGTGGGAGATAGTTGAGTGCCTCATAGAGACAACACAGTTGCAAAGTTTTGTTGTACATGTATTACACAATTAATATCAAGTTATACTGTAACTTGTTAACTCTGCCCTTCGATATAGGATTCTAGATACAGTTATTTGATTCACACATATTTACAGATAATCAATCATTAATACACGTTGACTATTTGCATTCTATTCATATTCAACGAAATCTCAGTCTTATGTTTCTATTTAATATATACAATAAGAAAACTCCACAAAAAATTATGACGAACATGACAAGAACTTTCTTGCAATCGCAACACATACACGCATATATGTTTGTGTGTGTTAACAAATATTGAATGTAATTCTTCCGAAATACTTAATAAACTCTGTTTCAATATATAAACATTGACGCATAAAGTCACTTCTACGAAACCTTAAAAGAGTACAACGTACTCAAGTTGTATATATATATATATATATATATATATATATATATATATATATATATATATATATATATATATATATATATATATACAACATAACATAACATAACAAGAGGCCTAAGAGGATCTAAGACCATTCACCTTCAAATATTTGCCCAATAGGCAAACTGCAAGAGCAATTGGCAAATAAATCTTGGTCAGTTGGATGCTTTCTGTAGAAATTAATTCCAAGGATACTAAAGAACCTGCCTGGGTGTGGCCAATGTGGCTATGTGAGAAAGTTGCCAGTAGTTTCGCGTGGGTCTATGGTTCTTAACGAGGCTTTCCCAGGGTTCTTCCTCCACCACTCATACTAACCGGCAAATACAGCCTATCTTGTGCTGAAAAATGGCGTTAAACCCCAAAACAGCAAATCCCATTGCACGAGCTGTTCTACCATTTACACCGAAAACGAATGTTTGAGCATATATCATGTGTTCTTTAACAAAACTCAGAACACACACGTTTAAAGATTATAAAGCTAACAAAACTCAGAACACACACGTTTAAAGATTATAAAGCTGCAAACTTCATTATATATATATATATACCTATATATATATATATATATATATATATATATATATATATATATACTATATATATATATATATATATATATATATGGTAAACGTGTTAGAAGAATTTTATGTGCATGCATTTATAATTATACCGTTATTTTACAAACGGAAGACTCCAGAAATAGCACGAGTTCAGCATTGTTTTTACTTGAAAAGGAAATGTAAAATTATGTAACGCATAAACAAAAACATAGGGCTATATTTGTACCGTATTAACTGTAAATATATAAGAGAGTAAAAAAATGCCTACTTATATCTGGTTATGTAATTTCACTGAGATTATGTATAAAGCAAATGATAATATTCGTAAACATTGTGGACATTATGATACTGGCTGCAGTCCATATTTTGCACATTATGGTACAGGCTGCAGTCCATATTTTGCACATTATGGTACTGGCTGCAGTCCATATTTTGCACATTATGGTACAGGCTGCAGTCCATATTTTGCACATTATGGTACAGGCTGCAGTCCATATTTTGCACATTATGGTACAGGCTGCAGTCCATATTTTGCACATTATGGTACAGGCTGCAGTCCATATTTTGCACATTTCGGTGCTGGCAGCTGTCCATATTAGTTAGAACTCTTCGAGTATATTAAGACAACCGGGAAGTTTGCACGAACCAAGTTGAACTTTATTGTGTCGCTCATGTATGTATATATATATATATATATATATATATATATATATATATATATATATATATATATATATATATATGCTTTGATTTTGTAAGAGTTCTTGAAATGGTTGAGTACAGCGGAGCGATCCTCATATAATTGTATAATAGTATGTGACACGTCTATTTGTTGTTATTCATTATTACATTCAGTGTAGTTTAATATGGAGTTATTCTAGTTATAGGTATTCATGCTCAGGTTTTGATAACCATTTATTTATTAAACCTGTTATCTTTTGTTCATTTAAATTAAAAAAATCAGAATTCAATGAAAAAAATACAAGCTGTTATAGAATGCAAATGACGACTAACACCAATAAATATGCAAATGGCAATGCATTTTGGTAGTAACTCAACTTCTCGTGTCAAAAAAATCAAAAAGACGTCATTTCTCAATAATTAGTGTACAGTGAAACCTGTCTATAACGGACATTAATGGTGCCCGAATATAGAGGCGAAATATTTGGGGGAACTTAAGTAAAAGGTTCCTAAATGTCGTCATACATCACCGGATATCCATTTACAGAGGTGTTTTCCACAGCAGATTTCACTGCATTTACCCCATCCCATGACTTAAAAACGTCGTGAAAGACAATTCTGGAGGAATGGCGCTGCACTCTTGATGATATCCTTGTGACTTTGACGTTTTCACCAATATTTTCAATTTACCTCCAACTTCCAAAAGTTTTATAATTCTGAAAATTGCAGAAGTGAGAGATGAAGTGGATGATTTTAGAAACAGAAGACTGGTTCATGATATAGTGAATGGCACGTTCGGCAAGGAGCACGTGCTATGTATTTAAATAATCTCACTGAAACCAAACACTGTTTCGTAGTTTCATGTTTAACGATAAGGAGATTTTAATAATTCTTTTTCCCACAGTTCATGGGTAATTTAACCCATTTTGTGATGGTCAGTTTATTGTACATAAAGTCCTTTCATCATTTCCCACTCATTAGATGGAACGACTCTCAGATCGAGATCAAGAGAGAGAGAGAGAGAGAGAGAGAGAGAGAGAGAGAGAGAGATGTCATTCTGAATTCCTTAAACTGCAGTGTCATTCTAGCGATATAGGTGTTATATCGCTAATATGTGCAAAGAGGTACTGGGACCGAAATGGAAAACAGGAAGTCGAGGTCTAAGTGTACGGTTGCAATTCTAGACGAAGCCGTGGGGGCGTAGGGTATATATATATATATATATATATATATATATATATATATATATATATATATATATATATATATATATATATATATATATATATATATATATAGTGATTTCCATTCCGCAAGACGTCGGCTTTACCATAATAGGACATGCCTTACAATCTCCAGCTTCACTTTACCCTTGGATCACGCATGCCCCTCATACTTCAGTGATACCTGGTTTCGTCAGAAACCTTCTCCATGTACATTCAGATTCTAACTAGCATTGTCTGGGAATTCGTAAGTCATAGCTTGTAAGGAATATAGTTTTATTAGCTATATCTGTTGTCTTGTAATGAAGCTGGTGTAGAACCACAATATACAGTGAATAGCAGCACCTACTTGTTTTACAATATATAACTATAGTACAGATGGCTTTATTGTAAAATCAGTTAATACAAAAATTCTAACAATCATTCTCTTTCTTATATGAATTTAAATTACAATTCCAAAAATCATACTTTTATTAAAATGAGATGAATTCAAATTACTACTCCAAAATTTATACATTCTAAAAATTCCTAAAAATTACATCGTAACACAGGTAAGAACGTCTGGAGAATCGGTCATACTTAGTCATCTAGAATATGGACGGCATCTAGAACTGGACTGAGAATCACCTATGTAAATGGGGAAAAAAACTGTCTTGCAGGGTCCTAATGATTTGGGAAAGTTTCAAACGCTGTATTTTGTAATAGTGGGGAGTTAGCAGTCAGTAATATTTAAGAAACTAAAACTGGTTAGACTTTTACATCTCAATCAGGCAGCTGTGTATAGCTGAGCAGTTGAAAATATTTTAAGGAGCAGTCACACACACCTTTATATGGAGAGAACTCTCTACATCTCGAAGCACTAGCGTGCAAGACGTGTTAATGATGTCGCTGACGCAGTTTGTTTGCTAAGTTTGGAATAGGGAAACAATACAAAGGAATGACTGCACTGGTCAAGTTTTTTGCTTTGCTTTTTGTTTTGTTTTTTTTGGGGGGGGTTTTTTGTTTTTTTTTTAATAAAAAAAAGAAGCTAACAAATGAATATATGTAAGGTAAGAACTTATACTAGAAGTCCTGCAGATCCACAATGAACATAACTAAGTATAATTAAAAAGAAAAAGAAAAAAGAAAAGCACAGAAATCTATATAAATTAGGAAAAAGGCATAGTTCCTCGAACAGCTATATTAGACCAATGAAGAAACTTGCAGATGGTTTCAAGAACTTTACTTTTAATCTCAACCATATATGCAATGGAACCAGTGGAACCAGTCAAGAACAGGCTCCCAAGGAATCACAAAAAAGTTTCGGTTTTGATTGTTTTTCGGTTTACTGAGGTTTTCAGATTTCATCTAAGATGAGATGTCACCAGTTCAGTTCCCTTTTTTTACAGTATGATGTGCATATTAATTCGTGACTACTTTACGTTTTATTAATATAACGTTCTTGTTTCTATTTATGTTCGTAACGTAGGTGTTTAAACTAAGCTTGTTTCAAGAGGTGTATTTGTACTGCGATATAAATTTGCATAATTAGATAAAATGTTACTAGTCGATAAGTATGACTGAACAACAAAAACCAATTGATTAAGAAATATTTCACTGTACGTACAAATCTCGCGAAAAGAAGAAAGTGGCGGAATGATACAAGATGAAGTTTCCGTGGGCTTCAAAGGCAACTCTAACTAGAGGTTTAATGGCAGGCATCCGGACATCCCATTTGTATTGAAAGAAAGCGAACGGACCAAGAGATCATTAAAGTTACACCTGAGACCCCAATATCACCTGCCTCATCATTATTCAGTGTGTCGATTTATGCAGTGTCTTAAATTTCGACTCCATGCGATCAACAGTTAGCGAGATATTTAACTTCTAATGTATATGTCAAACTATTTCCTTTAGACCATGTACATCTTCTGCTGTTTCCGTAGCATGACGTCACTGGAGGAACACCGCATGGCTAATTACCATTGTTATACCGAGTGTGAAGTTTCTCGAAATGACTGATTACCGATTACATGTAGATCCATGACTATATTTTGATAATACATACAATTTCCTCCCCCCCCCCCCTCCAACTATCTAAACAATATCGTACATTAGATGAGGAAGCTATGCGACCGCTGTTTTGAATAAAACTTCTTGGTCCAATGACCTTGATTAAATGTTCTTCTCTTCGTAAGCATGTCTTGGTGAAACTGGTTTCCCTTCACAAGCATGTCTTTCTGACACATTGATACTAAAGTCTCACGGTTGGAGAGGATGTACATAACTGCCCGAATAATGAACTGAACGTGTGTTTTTTGTAAAAGGGACACAAGTACAGAATCTTATCAAGTACATTGTTCCCTGGGTAACCGCCCTTATGCAACAAATTGGCAATAAACACCAACTAGCGTTCTCCGAACTATCCTTATATTGTCTCTGCTGCATTAAATCAATTTATTATTAATCTGATATGTGATATAACAGCAGATCTAGTACAAGATTGTTACTAGTATTAATTCCTAAACAACACAAACACAAATTATGGTATGATAAGGCCATATCCCAAGGAAACTCAATAGTCTAAAATCATAGGTAATATGACTACATACCCTAAAGTAACAACGTATTCGTGTGCCCCTCTGGGGCCAAAGATGATCATTCCGCCGTGCCCCCACGGGTAGGACAGGATTAGATATTAGGTTTTACAACTAATTACCCATGCCCTTCCTCCAACGTTACTCGTTCTCGAAACTTAGGCAGACATGCTCCCCTCTGGTATCATGCTTAGACTTTTCCACTTGACATCTTCCATTCTAATAAACTGCTGGTCGGGATGCATGTACAACCCGATTGAGTTCCATTATCAATTGATATGTCTCTGGATCAAATAAATCCAGATGGTTTACGCCCTTCACGGAATCCAGTTTTACCACGCATAAAGCACGGAACTGTTATCATATTAGTAAAGATTTGATTACTGCATACTTTATCACCAACTGTAATTTCGCGGTTTTGACTCTGTATGCTGGATGATGATGTGTGTGTGTGTGTGTGTGTGTGTGTGTGTGTGTGTGATTTGGATTTATAAGGGATTCATCTGACATTTAAACCCTTTGTTTAACCGAGCCATGTATTAGTAAGTGGATGAAAAATGATTATCAGTGCATATAATGTATTTGTTATCAAATTTTGGTTTTGGTCTGTAAGTAAAGATGCACCGTGTTGGTTAGTAGATGTTCGTGTTTGTAGGTGGGCGATTGTCAATCGAAACGAACATGTTGGTTTGAAAGTGTAAATGTTGGTAAGTCCAAGTGCCGTAATGGTTAATATGTGTGGGCACTGATCAGTCAAACGTTGTATTGGTTACAAGATTATAGGGTATGTTTAGTTCGTCTGGATGTTGGTCGGTCTGCATATTGATTAGTATGAGTGGGTGCTGATCAGTCATACTGCGTATTCGCTAATATTGGCCAATCAAACGGCATGTTGCTTAGTAGATGAGAGTACGTCGGTCAGTCACAATGGCATGTTGGTAAAGTAGGTGTGGGTGTTTGTTCAGCAGATGCATGGGTGCTAAGTAGGTGTGGGTGTTAGTAAGTGAATGCATAGTTGATGGTTAGCCAAAACGGCGTATTGGTTAGCAAGTGTAACCGTTGATTATTTTAAAGGTGTAGTGTTTAATAGGTGTCGGTGCTGGTAAGTCATTCGGTATATCGGTCAGTAATTGTGGTCATCCAAACGTTGACGAATGAGTGTGGTCAGTCACAACAATATACTGGCTTACAAGCGTAGTATCGGTCAGTGGGTAAAGGTGTGCTAGTCAGTCAGAGAAAGTTGGTTAGTAGGTGTGGGTGTTATTGAATAGATGTGTGGGTGCTGGTCAGTTTGACAGTGTGGAAGTAAATAATTATACCTGTTGGTCAGTAGATGAGTGGGTGATGACCATTCCAAACGATGTTTCGCATAGCATGTATAGTTCTTGGTCATTCCAAAGGGTGTGCTGGTTCTGAGTGGATGCTGTTCAGTGCAATGAAGGTATTGGATTGGAAAATGTGGATGATGGTCAGTAGTTTACTGGGTGATAGCCAGTTCAGATGATTTGTTGTTTAGTACATGTATATGTTAGTCAGTCGTAAAGACGTATGGATTAGTGTATATGCTGGTCATTAAATTTAGTTTTAACATTACCATTCCCCTTGTTTCAATAGTCTCATTTTTGTACTCGAGACCAATACAAACATCTCTAGGAACAATGTCTTGACATGAAATACTGATGCTTAATTCCCCCTCTTCCCAGAGAAACGTTAATGGCTTTTTTTAAATAAATATTTCCATTCTCTTTGTACTCGGAGTACCATTTCTGTACCTAAGACCTATTTCTATGGATAATGGAAAGTGTCATGTTCAAAAGACTAGTGTTTAATTCCCCTTGTCCCAAGAGAGCTATTTTATTGATAAACCTATGGACTTTTTTTTAAAGTATCATTCCCCTTCTCACCAGAGTATCATTTTTTAAACCATTCCCCATGGTAGAGTGATATAGTCTTAGCTCATCATTATGCATCATCGGACGAATATGGACTAATGTAAATTCCACTTCTTCCCAGAGCCACAATAATTTTAAACCTACGAATATTTTAACAAGGAACTCCCACTGTACCCAAACTGAGATTTTTATTCAAAGTGGCGACGGCAATGCTAATTCCCACTGACCCAGAGTCCTATTCTTTCTTCACAGGGTGTCACAATATGCAACACTCATACATTTCTTCATATGTATTTCACATTCTGTTTGACTTTTACACAAATATCACCTAAATGTTCAAAGATTTAACGGGTCCATGCTTTTTTCAGCTCTACTTAGATTTATGGTCGTGTTTTGTTTGCTGTCTGTGATCCTCCAAGTCATGAACGCGTCCCCCATTTACAGTGTACCTTACGCACTAATCATCTTTGGCTTAGGTAGCCTTATTTCCCTCTGTGTCCTGCAGACCACTCTTGGATGTATGCTACTGAGAACATCATCCGCAGTGCACCATTTTCCAAAATGAAGCTATCTAACGAGAGAGTATTGAAATTTTCATCTTCGATGTCTAGTTATTCTATCTGATTTACATAATCATTGACACTCATTTTTGTTTTGCACTTGGTGTAACAGAAGAGTCAATAGCAACAGAGCTCTCCAAGTAAAATAAGGGCACAGATGTAAAAGACATGAATTTAAAACTTGCATAGCAATGAATTCCGAAATGAGGGTTGCAAGTGATATCGTAAAGTACACTCTGCAGATGGAGATGAATTTTGCAAACAGTATTTATGATTGGTGATCATGAATTGATACGTTTTGCCGTATCTCTTTTTACCACTCTACGGTCTTATGTTAACAAACAGAAAGAAGCGAAACCAGCATGTTTTGTAAAACGTAAGAAATAATTTAATTCTCTACGTTATGAAATGAAAATTTAAGAAGAACTTAGTGTTGTGAATTAAATTCAAAGTAATCCTAAAAGTCCAAACGACCGGAGTGTTCCGAGTGAATTCCAGGTCATCGATTGTGCTTCTGTACCAATATCCTTGACTGCGTTGAATTGCCAACAGTCTTGATATATCACAATGGCACCATCCGAAACTCCTTTAAATAAATTCCCAATAATCCCAGTATACAATCTTAGTGAAAAGTCAATGAGCACTTTGTAATTCAATGAATTATCCAAACATATATTTCCACTCAAATTATATCCAAACACAACATTAAACACATATACAGACTGATTTTAACATAACAACATAGGAAATAGGAATAAATTAATTGTCCACTTATTCGTTCTAATATGCACATTACGGCTCTACATCGCAATAGTTCCATACTCAATCTATGTCGCAATACATCTCCACGTCTCAACAGGAGCCACCTGACTCAACCATCCAGTTGGAAACTACACCAAACTTGTCAATAGTTTCAATATAAAGATTAATTTTAAAACTTGCGAAAACAATTCATTTTAGCTCTAATACTCGGATTATATGTCTTAGAAATCAGGTTTGGGATGACGTGATCTTATTCATCGGTTAGCATGTACTGAACTATGGATAAATATACTGATTGTAACGAGCTATAAGCCGATGTCATTTATTTCTTCTATGTATCAAACTATACATTTGCATTGTTCTACTCGTGTGTATTCTTTATTGTCCTAAAAGGAAAATCTTGTTTTCGTTTACTGTATCCGAACCAGCTTACAACTGAAATCAATTCTGGACAAGGTCAAGTCCAGTAAACAATGCTACATTACAATAGCACGTAATGGAATAAAAAAATAAAATAAAACTAACAGACAAACAGTTAAATTAAATATACATAACAGTATTCATTTAAATGTCAAAGGGATGAAAAAATATATGTACGCCTTCAGTCTCCACGTATTTTTCCATTTAGAATAAATGTATTCATTATATCGAACGAATATTGATTCGTAAATCGCTAATTTGTTCAAAACTCTCGTTGAAATGTATAATTGCTGCGAGCATCAGTTGGAAATCATGTTATAAACTTGATCATTAATAATCCAGCTTCTGCAGTTAACTATTATTGAGATGTCCCTCCTTCTGTCGCATCAACTTACTTGGAGTCATTTTCCATAGGTGCAAGTGGCAATCTCCGTTGTATATGTTATACTGTATGCCTTTTCTTCCTTATTAGAGTTATTTATGAAACTAATCCCATCTGTTCAGACGCATTTTCCACACGATACATTTCTTCTTGAATGTGGGTCTTCGCCACTCTCATATTTACATTGAGGCATCAGCTTCTATGGTAACATCCGCAGTTGTTCGAATATGTATATATTAATCATATGCACCATCTATAGAACTGAAATAACGACGTCGACGCTTTTCAGATCTGGACGTTTAACTTCGATTATCAGTTTAAACCCAAATGTTTGACAGTTCTTTATGGCCATAAAATTGTATATTTCCAAGGACCACAATTCTCTAATATTTTCTGGAATGGTATAATTATAATTTTTTCAGATTATGTAGGTGCTTCTTTAAAGAAGGATTGTCAAACATTTATTCAGATTAAAAGAGGAAGTTATTGTGACAGCGAGTTCTTATTTTTCATCATACCTACATACATACACTTCACATATATATACACCAATTGTGAATGCATGCCATTAAAAAAATAATTCTTCAAAAACACTTGCTAAATGTGTTGTTTCCCATTTGGTCGAACATCCAATCAAAGCACAAATATGAACTAAATGCTAGTTATTACGTGATTTAAGAAATAGAAAATGCAGCGAAGAGGAAAAGAAGGAAAATTATATTGGTGCATTAATAATATTATGTTAATAAAATAGCAAATCTGCAAGTGTCTGTGTGTTTGTGTTACATTGAGGGTGAGTGTGTACATCCATACGTTAAAGCGCGAGTTTGTGTGTGTGATGATTAAGGGGATACTTTGACGATAAGATATGATTATAGGTAACGCAAACAAATTTTCTTCCTATAATTTATTTCCCTGGAAAATGTATCCATTCTAAAGACGTATCCCTGCACTAGTTCGGACCATCTCAGCTCTTTCTGCGAGACAAAAGTATGCCTCGGGTGTGTGTGCTGACATAATTTGCTTAAAAATTATACATTTTGCTCGTCCGAATTTTCATCGCGATGAGAAAAAAAAAACAAACCCCAAAACAACCCCAAAACAGCACAGTCTATTCAGACCACCTCGTTATGCTTAGGCCATGTTGAAAACGTTTGGAAAAATATATTTAATAAGAAACATCAGTTTTGACAAAATATAAACGGAGAAGAGAGTATTAACTTCCTCTCGCGCGTTTATGTATACACCATAGTACACGAACAGAATGTGTCACTGATATATTTGGAACGTCGATGCACGACCAATTTCCCCCTGTATTTAACGTCATCATCATCTTGCATTAGAAACACAATAAAGACTTAAACCAATGTCAAGAAAAAAAAAACTGTTCTATGAAGCACGCATGTAGTAGACAACCTGACAT
Source organism: Megalonaias nervosa (assembly GCA_016617855.1). Classification (NCBI taxonomy): domain Eukaryota; kingdom Metazoa; phylum Mollusca; class Bivalvia; order Unionida; family Unionidae; genus Megalonaias; species Megalonaias nervosa. The sequence goes on along the minus strand of JAECUM010047035.1, from coordinate 38,706 downwards.
AGGACACTTTAGAGTCAAAGCGAGCTTAGTTCCTTGAAATTCGTTATGTCCACGTGTTTTCAGTTAAATTTGGTCAAATGCTGCTGAGCAGTTTCTGAGAAGAAATGTAGTGATGCTTTGACTTTTTTCCCTTAACAGTAGCCATTATTGACTTTGGATGGGCATCATTTGTACATATTTTAACAGCTTTAACTATGCATGATTTCTGTTCAATTTCATTAAATGTTTTCGATTGTTTTTTTTTAAATGTATCAGTATTTTATATTTTTAGTAACGGCGGCAATTCCTTAACGACAAATAGGCATTCATTGAATATATATTGTCCGTGAAAGATCATGCGCAAATTGGTCAAGTACAATTTGGCATGTTATAAACAGAAAATGTGAACGGGAAGATCGTACTACGAACGATGGACCATGCCATTAGCTCACTTGAAGGAAAACGCATTTGCAGGATGGCCTACCACCGTAGCTTCATTAGAATCATCGCTTAAAAACCGTGAAAGTATACACGGAAACATTTAGCACATTATGATCCTAGTGGCAGTCCGTATTTTAACACAACCAGGAAGTTCGCACAAGCTATGTCGATCTTTTATTGTCACACTAATATATGAATTGTTTCGTAAGATTACCTCATACACTGGGGCACACAACAGCGGAGAAGCGAGCAAAAAAATGCAGACAGAAGTATGTGACGAACTAGTTGTTGCTATTCTTTACTTCATTCGGTGTGTGTAACAGAATTGAAACCGAGTGGGTTTTTTCTTGGACTAAATGAACAACAAAAACAATGTGATGAATGATGTAATATATATATATATATATATATATATATATATAGTGATTCTTTCACGCTCCAAACACATGACTCATTCGATTACTCACATTCCCAAATGAAAAACAAAATGAAAGTGAGATTCACATAATCTCACGTACTGTAACCGAGATTGAGATTCACATCATGTAATGTAAATGAAATTGAGATTCACATAATCTCCTGAAATGTAAACGAGACTCATCTCATGTGATGATAGCATAACTCAATTGTATTCAATTAAACATCAATTGAAACATACTTTCAATGTTAAACAATACAACGATTGCACCAAACAATGACTCAGTCATATGATAACTGTTTGTAAAAACTTGCATCCGAAATCATTTGACTTGGTTTATGAGTCCATTTGTCAAAACCACACAGTTCTCCGGAATTCCTGGGTCGGCTCACTTGTTTTGGCCCCATCCACCCTTCACGGATCCATCATGCGCACAAGTTTATACATCATGCAATTCCTTCCTTGTATGGACTTGATTCCACCCCATACAGACATACAGCCAGCCAGACCGTCAGTCTGATGTATCTGCATACGCATACGCACAGCTACAAAGCTCCACCGCTATGCATCCACACACACAGCTCCACCGCTATGCACCCATATAGACAGCTACAATAATAAAACCAAACTGGTCATAATAAAGTTACATAATTACAATCTATAGATACATGCTACTAACTTAAAGGCTTAATAGGAACTTGTAACAATTCAAAAGTTCGTTTCAAATCTGCGTAGTGGTAAAGACAACATTTCACACTACGACATTAAAACTGAATATGTTTCACATATCAAATAAAAATGTAATACTTACTCCTATGGCTGTAGACAAAAATGGAGAACGTACACTCCTCGACAAGATCCTAATGACCAATGTGTCAGTTTGAAATAGAATCAACCTTAAATCCATAAGAGAGTGAATAATAGTCAGGGTAAAATACTCATGTATACCATGCCTTTCGTGACTCTCGTCGCATGTAGTTTCAGAGTCGCTCACCTGCAGAAACAATGATTCACCCCAGGTAACGTTTGACGCCTGCACAACGAATAAAGGTGAAAAATAGATCTAAGGCAAAACCAAGTTATTTCTGACCTTATTCTGTGACAGTGTGGTATGTATTTATTAATTCATGCTTACCCATTCAGAACCATTTACTTATTTAATCAGTTTAAAATAAATAAGCAGAACCCAATGAAAACAATAAAAGCTAATATAAAATGCAAAATTACACCTGACGCTAACATGCAGATGATAATGCGTTGTGGAAGTCACTGAACGCTTCATGTAAAAAAACAAAAGGTTATTTTCCTACACTATAGCATACAGTCACACCTGAAGGTTATTAAATCATGCCCTTAACGCACTGGTGTCCTTTATATGGAGGGGAACTGGAGAAAAGGTTTCTAAATCTTATCGTAGATTGTTTATATAGATGTTTCCTTCTTCAGATTTCAATTGTTCACCCATGCGACAGAGAAATCTTGGTTTGTTTTCTTTGGGGTTTTTTTTTCCTAACCTTACTTTTCTTATCTCAGTCCGGTCGTCTCAGTCAGGTCGTTTCGCTCATGGTGTCCACGAACTAAGAACTACTTTATTAAGGGACACAACCATGGTTGAATTCTACTTGGTTTGATGGAGTTGTTTTAAAATAACACAAATGCCAACACTTTCGGACATTAACCAAAATACTTTTTAGAGGAAAGAAACAAATAACTTAAAAGGAGAACATTAAAAAAAAAAAAAAGAGAGAAAGATAAGACAAAAGGAAAATGGGCTACAAGCTAGACCAGATCTTGACTCTTAAAGATAGGAGAGCGATTTAAAATTCACCAAAATATGATACAGAAGACCTTTCCTTTCTTCTCGATGACTGGGAAACAAATGAACCACAGGTGTCTCTGAAACCAAGCAACTTTCGTCTGAGGAAAGAAATCAGGAGAGGAAGTTTTAAAAATATGCCAGAGAGCACATTTACAGGAGTGGAATAATAATTTGCTACAAATTTTGTTTTAGGGCATGAAAATAAGAATACCAAACGGATACATAAAACTTCTAGAAGAATATCTGGAGAAAAACAATGTGACGCCTTATGTACATGAAGCGCTAGCACCTTACCTAAAGAACATTCTCTCAAGACTTTTCCTTTCAATTCATCAGAATGATGGAAGTGAATACGAGCCAACAGCATTGAGAGGTAAAACAAACACCATTATATTGACTAATATTATAAACTTTGAATTTAAAGACTAATGTATGAGCAGATAAATTGATAACATATCGCAGTGAAGATAAATCCAGTTTGTCAGAAGAGAAATAAATTTGTGAATGAGTAAACGAATGAACGAAATAACTGATTACCCACAAAGCATTATGTAATGAACCAGAAGCTTATTCACATAGGTTTAAAATGTAAATTACTTTATCAATTAAAGAACTTGACTCATAAAGCAATTTGAGGTCTCTCCAACGTGGATAACACATCATATAAAACATTGAGAGAGAGAGAGAGAGAGAGAGAGAGAGAGAGAGAGAGAGAGAATAATGACTTTATCTTATTGCTACAGGTATTTTTTTTATAGCTATTCTTTATTATTGTTATAATAAGAAGCTGTGAACGGTATCTGAGAAGACACCGATACAATTGCAGCTTGGTGTATGGCCCTGTATTGTACCAAGCAAGAGAGGCCCAAAATGTAAACAGAAAGAGCTGAAGAAGAAAAGAAAAGGATACAATGCCTTAACTGCTGAGGCAGTTAGTGATGATGACATCAATAAACTGTTTGAATCCTAGCTTTTGGGTCCCAGCACACCGTCAAGTTTACTAAAAATTTATGGTTTAACAATACGTTGCACTTCGGTTTACGAAGAGGGGGCGAAGAACATAGAAACATAAAGTGGGGTGATATCTCATTAAAACAAGATTACAAAATTAAACCAGAATATTTAGAGTTGCTATTGGCAACACTTGCTATATATCCAAGACAGAAAATATAAATTTTCCAAGAAACCATAAACTTAAAAGTTCAGCACAATGTTATCAGCTGGGGACTGTGTTTCGAGGGTCTTTCACACACGGGGGTAATTTTACAATCAATATCAATTACAAGACCAGTATGTCACAGACAGTTTCATCTCATCCAAAGAAAAGGAGAGCTATATACGATAGTAACAAGGATCTCTAATTACCCGGGAATAATCAAAATCATGGTCACTCATGTTACATTACTCGTCGTTACAGTGGAGCTGTGTATCCAGTATAGTATCATTATTTATCATACAACTTTTCTAAATTGGAACAAATGAGTATGAAAAATTTTACTTGAAATAAATATTAATTATTATTATTAATTTGATATATCCATCTTTTAATTCTGATAATAGCTGAGTACTCTCAAACGTTTTTATATTCTTATTTTCTTACAGGTACAAATTGTGTACTTCGGATGGACAGGACACAACACAGCTCTCATTAACATATTCGTATGAATGCGCGATATTTTCCAAACATTGCACGTGGCTTTGGACCTCTTCCCGCAATAATTACAATACGAAACAATCATAACTGTTAAGTTGTTACTGTCTGTGGGTGAGCGTGTATAAGCGGAAGAGTTGGATACTGCTGAGATGATTATTCTGATTTGCATAAAACATTATAAGACCGAACGACCTAGATAAAATTTGTGAAGAAACAGCAGTGAGTGTTGAATACAGTATATGTTGAATGTGCTAGACTATATGCAAAAAGTGCAGAGTGCTTTCAACATTAATGCAAAATATTGGCTGTGAAAATTAATCTACGTTGAGGTTTGCACCGAAACAAGGAAATCCTAGTCACGGGGTTACATTATTTGTCTCCCCCATCGGCAAAGCCTCGTTGAAAGAAAAAAAATTAAAATAACCATTGACTGGAATTTCCTTGTCGCGGTGAAACCTCTCCATAGATTCTATTAATCTTTACTCGAGCACAAGACTTAAAAACCGGGAGAAAATTTCTCTGAGACGAATGTCGTTACACTCTTCTCGATATCCACGTAACCTTCAACGTTTAACCTCAATATCCCCGAATATATCCCATTCATATCTACTTCCTAAAAGTTGCACATCTGCTAAAACTAGTAGAAGTGAGAGATAAAGTGGATGAACATCTGCTAAAACAAGTAGAAGTGAGAGATAAAGTGGATGATTTTAGAAACAGACGACTGCTTGATGATACAGTTCGCCCACGAGTACTTGTAATGCATTTAAATAATTCCATTCAAAACAAATAATCCATCTGGTTTCAGCTCAAAACATCGGGAAACTCGGTTGTAGACAGTCATTTAAAATATGGAATACATCTTAAACTGGATTAAAAATCACCTATATAAACGGGAGAAAAAAGAAATACATAAAACTGTTTGCTTAAGTTTGCACTGATTCGGAAGGTGTACACTTTTGTAGTTGTGGGGATTTAACATTCACTAATATTTATCAAGTAGAACTGGTTAGATTTTCACATATCAATCAGACACTCAGGTACATTAGAGCAGTTGACCATATTTTAAGCATTAAGGATACATGATACATCAATACACCACTGTCAAAAGTGAATTAAGCTCCGAAGATAAAACTTTATGTTCACTAACTGTGCTGGTATATGATATTAATTTCATTTTTCTAAGTGATGAATTTGCCACACATTCGACTACAAATAACTTTTAAAAGACATTGCAAACACGGTCAGAAAATGTCAGATTCATAGACCTTTAAATCGGGAGAAATCTCTTCATCACTAAAACCTAGTGTGTACGGCATGTTACCGCTGACGCTGACGCAGTTCATTTGCTCACGAAGTTTGGAACGGAGTAATAATGGAAGGTAATGACTGCATTGATAAAGGATAAAGGATATTTAAAAGCAAACAAAAGAACAGTGATGTCTAGCACTGAAATATCATCCCGAAGATAGGTAATATCATGTAACACCCGGTCAAATTATCCGGACAAATAAAGCCTGTGGTAGAGCAACCACAACCTCGTCGCAAGCTAGGTCAAGGTCAATGCCTAGTACTAAATGAATACCCTCTATAGCTAAAATATTCACTTGCCCTGAAACTAGGTCTAATACCAAACTGACAGAATGCAGAGGTATATTAACAAAGCCACACTCGAACTTCCTGAATAAGAACACATTCACTAGTAGAATACCTCTCAGACAAAGGCAAACTACCTAATATCAAGGGGCTCTGAAAGACTCCTGTATCCCTTAATATTTTCATAAGGCAGAATCACCAATAAGTGAGATAGTACCTTCTGACATGAATGGTTCATAAGTCGCCCGAAAAGAATCAGAGCGGGACTTGTTGGACCCAATAAATGCATTGCTTCGAATACAAGACCGTGACCTTGACCTCTTTGAAATAAGAACATTTGGATTAGCTCTGTTTTTATTCGGTTGCTTATTGTTCAGCCTTTTGCAATCAAATCTGCCTTTCTTTTGACAATAAGTGAACGTCGGAAGAGATAAGAATTTCTGATCAGTCCCATCAGATATTTCATTTCCACAATAATATGTTAATCCAAAGACAATGAGCACATTCAAATTCCAAGCAATAATTTGTATAAATAAATCGTCCAAAGATAATGAGATCTTTTAAATTCCATTAAATACTTTAAATAATAAATTCATCTCAAATTTTATCTGAACACAACTGTAAATTATTCCCACAAATAGATCTTGAAACCGGAATGAATTATTTCTTTATCAGACTTAAATCGATACAAAGCCTCACTTGACCAACAATGCAGAAGGATCCCAATGGAATAACCTAGTATAAATATAAACAAGACTCACCTTGAACTCGTTCTCGAACTCAGTTCTATACACATCCGCACTTTGACCAACAACGCAAAAGGATTCTAAAGGAATAACCTAATATAACTGTAAACAAGACTGACCTTCAACTCTTCGTACCAAGGCACTTTATACAACTTATAATCATGGCCAAAGTTAGCTATGTAAATATTATATCTGTAATCAGGGACAAAAGGTAAGCAGACAATATTAATATACATAACACAAGAAACATAGAAAATGTTTCTGTTTTCAGGTGTTTTCGGTTCAGTGAGTTACTTAGATTTCACATAAAATGAGATGTTTATCAGCAGTTAAATGCCAACTGAAAGTCCAGTCTAAAGTATCCTTCCTTTAAAAAAAGTGAGAGAAAATACTGTATGCAGAATCGCCGAAGACTGACGTTTAGTGCAACTGATGAATTTAAGGCCGTTCACCATAAAATTAGCAGACCACATCAGATCTTGGGAGCCCGCATTTTTTCTTTTTCAATAACAACATTATGGCAGTTTTTGAGAACAATTATCTATCAGCTATCAAACTGCGAGGCTACAATTGTCCAATTATCGAACTTCTGCTAATAGCTGGACTACGATAGGGGCTGTTAAATGTTACGCCGATATACGCAGATGTACTGAATATGCAAGAATCTTTTGAAATTGTTCTTTTCTTATATTTTTTCGCCTTAATATATGATCGACATTAAGACGGTTGATTTTTATTTAGTATCCGGATATTACAATTGTGCATAAAATGATCTCGAAAACATAAAGTATCCTTCTTGTGCAGTTCTGACAAGCAAATCAGTACCATGTCAGTGATAAACATGAATATAAGCGAAACGTTTTAATGAAAAAGAAAAAAGAAATATTAGAGGTGAACAACCGTACTTAATGGAAATGTGCAGGTCATTTAATTGAGGTGCGTAGTATTACCGATATACCGGTTTACTGCGGTAATTTTTCCGGTCATTCGTACTTTTTTTACTGTACAGGTAAGTCGGTAGTTTCAGTCAGTAAGGAATAATCTTGTTACGAATTTTTTGATATTAAAAGAATATTTTCTTATTTCAGGACAAAATAATTCATAAACATACCTCTTTTAGAAAAGCAGTTGTATTTGACACAAAATAATTTTAATTATAATTATATTTATGATCCTTTAATCATGTTTAACACGTATCACTCATGGCAACTTGGTGGCCGAATACGATGATGTGAAGATATTCGGGTCAAGTGCAACTTTGGAAAAATTTGGGATTTAGAAAAAAGAAGTCATTTTTAGTTATGGACTAACACATGTCAATCTGTTAAGTACATGTTTTCCTTTATACGACTGCGAATCATCCTAAGATTTCTAAGGGAGCACTTGTTTTCTGTTTGAATATTATGCAATTTCTGAAGACCACTAAATATTTTCTCGTTTGTCTAGTAAGTGTGTTTTACGTTTACTGGATGTTTTCTGGCTGTATCCGAAAAATATGTTGCTTCGGTGTTAATGTCCCACAAAAAAGTTTCCCTGTCAATATTGCAATAGTGTAACTAGTAAATTGTAGGATTCAGTGTCAACGCCTATTTTTATGAACAAGCTTTGTAGTGTCAGCACTATGCCTTTCACAGAGTGTCAACCTTAGTGTGTCTTAATCGTCCCACTTTATTACAGTTTTTAGATACAATTTATACAACTATTAACATACACACAGTAAATTCATCTATTATTAGGTAAGTGGGGGAGCTGCGATTTTCGTTTGGTTTGAGATCGTTTTTTTCTATATTTTTCACATAATGTAATGGATATAATATGCTGTTATTTTTTCCTAAATATGTGCGCAAGATAGTTTGTCCAGCTATTTAGAGACGGAATTCCTGTCCGTAAAACAGTGTCAGGCTACTGTCCAAGAAGACTAAATTGTTGGTCCCTAATATAACTGCGGTATACCGTAGTATGTATAGCAGTATATTCAGAATACCAAGGTATACAGTAGTACAAATATTTTCGTGGCACCCAGCTATATCATTGATACAATGTTGCAATACAAATGTAAATTTTGTTGGTCTTATTTTTTTTACCATTATTCAAACTGTGCACAGTTTCCACACTGGAGTCATAAGCTCGCGCGTTCATATCGTGCTATTTACCAAAACATTCATTGATTGTTTCCGTAAATGTGGCATTTTTATTGTAATTATACAGCCATATCTCCTCATCCAGTGAAATTATGTCCGTGATGTCTTTGCAGTGAAATGCTAAATACTTGTGTTTGCATTGTGAACATCACTTGGTGTTAAACTGACCTTTGGACGTGTGAAATGCATGTATAACTGTGGAGTTTGCGATGAAATGTGAAATGCATGTATAAATGTGGGGTTGCGATGAATTGTGAAATGCATGTATAAATGTGGGGTTGCGATGAATAAACCTTTTTGGTTGCAAACTGCCATTGACTTGAGTGAATAACGTTTATGTTTTATCATAGCTATCCCAAAATATGGACCGTTTTTACCTCGCTTATAATTTTATGTTTATGAATTTTTATTTTAGGCACTTGGATACGGCATTAAATTTGTGCATAAAAACTGTTTCTTGCACTTCATGCCTTTTCTTGTGGTGTGTATTCACTGGGGAGTTGCGTTGGAATCAATCGAACGTTTGGCTGTAACAGGGTCAGATCCATAGAGTCTTATCTTGTACATTGCCCACTGGGTTACCGCTTTTGTACAATGAATTCAGCAACATATAATACATCCAATAAGTGCCCCCTGTGCTATATTTATCTTGTCTGTGCTGCATTAAGTCGTTTATTTGATACTTGATATTAACAGCAGACCTAGCAGAAGACTACTATTAGACTACTACTATTGGTATTAATTCCTAAATAAGAATACAAACGCAAATTGTGGCGTGATAAGGACAAAGCTCGAGGAAACTGAATACTCGAAGACAATAGGTAACATGAAGCGCACAATAAAGTAACCGCGCATGCTAGTGCCCCTTTGGTGCCAAAGATCAGTCATGCCTCCATGGGTAGGACAGGATTAGATATTAAGTTTCTGCAACTGCTTGCTTACGTTGCTCTTTCCTGAGACTTACGTCTGTAGGCAACCTCCTCTTTCCAACTAACACCTTTCGTCCTAATGAATTCCAGGTAGGGATATATACAGGCACAAGGCAGTTGAGTTCCATTCTCAACTGCTATCTCCCTGGATCAAGTAAATCCTGTAGGTTTACACAATTCACAGAATCGACCGTCAGCATTACCACGAATTAAGGACACGAATTTGTTTCATATTTTTTAAAGTTTTGACAACTTATAGAGTTGTTATAAATAGGACAATTCCGGTTCACATTTTGCTGAAATATTTTTAAACTAGTTTAACTGTTGATACTGATACTCTTACTACACTATATGGTGACTGAGTGTAGGAATTGCGCCTGCAGTAAATAAACTTCCACTGCTATGAAACCATTAAAAAGTTAGCTTACGCATGGCATGAGTCGGTTGTAAAGTATATTACTAAATCAAATGAAATGGATATAAATAGCTCTTTCTCAACATTTACAACCTCATGATAAACCAATCGTTAAATAGTTAATAATCATCAGTATTTTAAAGTGTGTGTGTGTGTGTGTGTGTGTGTGTGTGTGTGTGATTTAGATTTTTAACGTAGCTTTAAAAAATTTTCAGTCATATCGCTAAGATGTCTGCAATGTGGTACAGTTGCTAATCGAAGCAGGAGATATGTATCACGTGGTAAGTTCACTCCTAATGACAGCCACAATTTACAGGCTCTCTTTTTGTACTAGTAATGATGGAATTTAATCATTTATCTTGCACATCATCGTCATCGTATACGGTAAGATCCTCGAAACACAGTTGAAAATGATTAATACTCCCCAGCTTGTACTCTAGATAATGATTAATACTTCGGAGCATGTACTGTAGAAAAAAATTACTACAGCCCAACACGAACTGTAAAATGAGTCATATATTGTACAGGCGACAATTTGCAAAACCCAAGTGAAAATAAATAGACATATTCGAACTTTGAACAGCAAAGCAAATGAAAAGACAGTTATGCCGTTCATATTAAGGTCAAAATTAAGATAAACAAATTTTAGATCCCTCTATCTACATCCCTGCCTTCCGCAAGAAAGGTACAACAGTAATCTAACAGTTTTCTGTCTTAATTACAATAAGCAGTATGGAAACTTCTACATGTATTTACGATATCATATTTTCCCATCTCTCACCAAAATATCGCATTAAAATTGTGATCATGAAAGCAGTCGGTGGGGTGAGGAAGGGGGCTGTAGATGGATGATGCAGTAACTGGAGGAAATTTTGAACCACGCTAAACAAGAGCGCGAAACAACCAGAAAGTTTCCTTTAGCAATATTTATTCACAGTTTGATATTTGAAATTATACCCTAGAAGCGCTTTAAACACAGACACTTGTGGGGCCAAGAGACTTCGCCCCATGTGCCCCCTCCAGCAGTTTCATACAAAATGCATATTTTAAGTGATTTTGCTTTGCTTGGACAGAGACTGCAGATATTTAATGTGTTTAATCTTTTTTAAATAAATAAATTGACTGAAATTGCATTAGTATTAGCTTAATACTTATATTTCAGGATTACGCACAATGTCATCAGTATATTTTCACCTGCTGAAAGTACAGTCCTTATTTCCTGATCTTACCAATTGAAACTATGCATTGAGGACAAGTTTTGTTTTGTACACGTTTACAATTATAGTATCCAGCTCTTACTATTTTCACTTTCACTACTGTGACAACGCTAACTCCAATACAGCCACATGGTCTAATATCAGTTGAATTAGTCTACATTAGGGGTCTCAAACTCAAACCACCATGAGGGCCGCATGAGGGCATTTTCGATGGCCCAAGGGCCACACCACCTTGTTATCTCTCATGACACCTTGTGACGCTAATCATTTTACTGGCCACAGGATACGGTTTGGAGGGCTGCATGCAGCCCGCGTGCCGCGTATTTGAGACCCCTTATCTAAATCAATATGATGTTTCAGATATTGTTCATGGCATGATTACCATCTGAGTGATTAAGATTCGTTCCGGAGTCATAATTTTATTGTTCGAATATTTTTTGCAAAACACCTTGCACATTTCCCAAAATTACAGTTAGTTCCAAACCTGGCAGTAAAGTACACATTCATTTTACATTTTTAACCAGAGTTTTGTAAAGATGCTGATGAGCGTATAAATAACCACATTTTAATAAGTTTTGAGAACTTTTACCTTCAACATTAGTATTTAAATAAAAATCACAAGCGAGACTATGTGGGTATTGATAGAACACAAAGCTTGTCACTAGCATTTCATACAAATATGTACAAATTAAAGTAGTAAACATTTCACTTTCTTAAATATAATTTAAATAGAAATAAACCATTGCTTTTCTAATAAAGTAGTAAAATGCAAATCAAAAATATTCGATGGCATACAAAATGCTAAGTTAATGAATATGCCATCTAATTCTTACAACTGTGTATAATTGTGAGAAAAAATGGCTTACCTGCAACTCAAATAAGTTAGTTTAGCTATTTTCATACAGGGGTAGCGGTTTTGTGGAATCAATAAGATAATCTTTCAAATGATTATAATATGAAGCTGTATAGTTAATATCACCATACCTTTTACTCAAACTAAAACTACTGTAGGTTGATAACATAGCTGCATTCATTATAAATTATTCAAATAGGCTAAATACAGTACGGTATATGTACTCTAGTCCCACAAAATGTTAGACGTCGACACTAATATACAAGATGGCGGTAGGGTGGGTTGACTGCACACAGGACTAAGATTGGTCAGCAGAATGTTCTCTTGAAGAGCCTGAAAGGATCGTTTTGCATGAAATGGTACACCGTTGGAAAACAAACTAACACTATAGACCATAAATTCATGACAAATATTTGAAACCACCTTTTTATTGTGTCAGCAGAAATCACCTGCAATAGATTCAAATGTGCAAAGAAAGAGACAAGGAGACCTTGATTTATTTCGCATTGTTAAGATACATTTGATTGCTACAAGAAATATTTGTCATAGAAGGCTCGTGGATGATTTTTTTTTTCTCAGTAATATTCACTGAACCTATCAACACTCTATAGACATTGAAAACTGTTCGTACCGTGTGCATATTGATAATATTAGTTTCAGATCATTCAAATACTCCTTATATAACAAAAGGCCTCTACACAAAAGCATGAAGGGTTGTGTGCAAAGTATCTACAAAAGACCATGCAGATCATCTTAATCGAGAGATCCTATTCTAAAGATGGCCAGCAAAGTACTCGTTTCGGTAGCTATTGGGATCGCTGGAATAGCCTTAGTCCTTCATGCTGTCGGATTTGCACTACCAGGATGGATTGTGATCCACAATGGCATGCTCATTATAGGCATTGGCTTATGGGACATGACAATGTGTTCCCAAAAGGTGTGTATTTCAATCACCATGGAGAAACTTTTTGATGCAACTGGACAGAACTTAGAAGTTGGTAAGAATAGTCAACAGTATGTTGTAAACTGGGGATAAGAGTGATTGATCAGAGTGATCTAAAGCGCACGCCTTTACCGATCACTGCCATCTCACCTTTCTCCGCGTGGGTTCGAGTCTCAGGCTCGGCTATTGTTGGTTTTTGAGAAAGCTTGCCAGCAGCTTCCCATGAGTCGGTTTTTCTTACAGGGGTTTTCCCGGGGCCTTCCGTATAGCCTGAGCTGAGACATAGCATTAAATCCCAAGACAAAACAAGTCTTTCGATATGTGTCCAATTTATTTAAGCTGTATATTTGTATTTAATCTTATATGCAATACATAATTAGGTATAATACCCATGTACAGTCATTCTTGAATAGTGTCTGTGATTGTGCCCATTTTCTTGCACTCAGTTACTATACACCTCATACTACCAACATATAAACAGAATATTGCTTCACAAGTTATTCCATTTTAGAAAAGCCATTGGTATGGACTCCATAGTAAAATGGCCTGGATTACTTGAACTGGTTTGGGGATAAAAAAAAACTCTGTATCACGAGTGTTGGAGAATTGGTCTATATATTAGCAAACATTCAATAATTCAATCATTCGAAAACTTTCATCAAGTATGACATTGTTTTCCTCTACCGTCTGACGTGTGTCGACACTAGCGTCAGTGATCACATACATCAATTCTCAAACATGATAAACATGATAGCCTTACAGTTTGGAATTTATTTCAAATTTATGTGAGACCAACTTCATTCCTCAAACCTCACCACAATGTACTACATTTAAATTCATACACCACTGTACGCATCTACAGAGAACCGTGAACCATATCTTCAAGTTTAAATGCTGTATCTAAACAGTATTGAATGAGTTTTTGTGACATTTACTGTCGACACTACGCCTATAAAAATAAACATTGGGACAATTATGTAAATGTCATATTGTTTCAACTAAACATTACTTCTGCATTTTATGGGTTTGTGAAATAACATCAGCACCATTATGGAGATACTGCGATCTATCATACCGCCGACTAATATCGTATCTTTAGCTCTGTTGCAAACGTGGTCTCAAAGTCGGAAATCCCTAAAAATAATATAATTGAAAAAACATTTAATTTACGTTTTATTTGATTTCTAATCAGAGCTTTAGTCTCATGTTTATTATTATTATTATTATTATTATTATTATTATTATTATTATTATTATTCGTAGTAGTAGTAGTAATAGTAGTAGTATCGTTGATAATGTATGCCTGATCAAAGTATGCCTACTCCAAATTTGACATCCGGAACGTACTTGGCATTAATTCTAATGAAAATATTCTTATAATTTTAGCCTCGTGGAACTGGGGGGTGTACCAGATTGTTGCCACCCTCAGTTTTATTGGCACCATACTTTCGGTCTGTCTACTATCCAGATGTGCATGATTTGTGCAATAAAATTCACCAACTGAAACAAGATCAATGTACTGTTAAAGCTAGGAGCTTTTACATCCGGTATGTCAGGTAAGTAAAGTCAACCAATTAAATTTTTTCAATCTATTTTCATAGTTTGAATAGTTACAGACCCGTATTCTCTAAAAAGTTGAGCAAGAAACTCAAGATCAGTATCAAAATCTCGAAATCAGATATGATATTTAGAGCACAGCAAGATCATGGAAAATTTAGAATTCGTATAGAGGAAGAAATTAGCAAAGGCCCTGAATTTATAAAACTGGGCACTTACTATAATTAAAGTTATATAATGTCTAATTGATTGCCCTTGAAACATAAATTACAAATTTTGTGTGTGTTTCAAAACTGATAGCGTTTATTTAGCTATTATGGGATTGGAGACTAAATGCAATATTGATTTACCTCCGAATAACGTGCAAAACCAAGTATCTCCGAAACTGATGATTTGACTAGGGACCAAATCTGAAAATATTCTTAATGACCGGTATAATTTCAAATACCAAGACGTTTTGCTTTATACGGATGCAGTAAGGGTATGTTGTCATATTAAGGCTATCAGTTGAGAGCGGGATACCAGACTATCCCTGAAGAAGGAATTTAAAACTTGTGACCCGTTTTTTTTTTCCCCCCGGAAAATGTATTTGGTTACAAAAAGGTAATTTAGACGAAACCATATCGGTCATAAAATACGTCCATTAACTGGAAATCTCCTCGTCTCATTTCTTAATAATAATAATAATAATAATAATAATAATAATAATTATTATTATTATTATTATTATTATTATTATTATTATTATTATTATTATTTAACAAGAACTTTTAGTAATTCATTGTGGCTGTAAATTTGGTTCTCATTACAAGAGATGTTTACGTTTTGGTCTAGTTATCAACACAGTAGTATATTTTTAAATGAAAGAAGCACAACGATTTAGTCTAATTATCACAACCGTAAAATTGAAATTCAAAATAACATGTTAGCTTCATCATATGCCATCAAAACAGGTAACAAGATCCAACATGGTTGCGTTCTCCAGTTTGCTACATTGCACATGATTTGATGTTTAAAGATAATGACCGAAACAGTTGTTATGGCAACTTAGAGACTACATAACTTACCGTAGTTCATACGCCGAAGCAAAGATAAAAATATCAGAAAAAGGTAACCCCAAGACATGAGAAACCAGGTTCCCAGATAAAGGTACACTTACCTGTTTTCATTACCAAAAAAAAGGACATTGGTCTTCAGAGTGTCTCGCAAAAATGAAGAAAAGAAAAAAAATGGTATTTCAAAAGCAGAAAAAGAACCCATTTAACTGAAGAAATTAAAGAAGCATGATTAGAAAAAGACAAAGACGAAAATGTGTCTGTATAATCTGTTTTGAAATGTCATTGTCATTCTTATTCAAGAGAACACACCAAGAACATAAATGTGTCTATGTTTTGATTTGTTTTCTTTAGTATTTATGTTATATTCAAATTCACTTATATATTCTATAACGGAGGGATTTGCTTTTATTTATTAATGTGAGCGTTATTGCTCTTCTAAGAGTTATAGATGACCCCTAAAAGGACCATTTGGTTTTGAAAAAATTATGGACTTTTCAACTCTATGTACAATAGTATCTGAGTTGATTTGCGCGCGCTTGTGTGTGTGTGTGTGTGTGTGTGTGTGTGTGAGCAATTCTACCATTTTCTCACCTTACCCTCTATGGGCGATTCTGTGTTAGTATATTTTTATAGCGTGTACATCTTCCTACAATTTCTCTTTTATCACCTCACTGCCAGGGCTGTAGGGCTTATGCAGTGGTAGGGGGCGAAGGTTTTTTGATAAAGGAAAGGTAGGACGTAATAGGGCTAGTGGGGGAATTAAGTTGTGTTTATATGGGATTCAAATGCCATTTCAAAATTTTTGTTTAAACACAACAATATATTAATGAGGGGATGATGGATGATGATCAGTGCACATGGTGCATTTGTTATCAAATGTGGGTTTTGGTTAGTAGGTGTTCATGTTTGTAGGTGGGTAATTGTCAATCGAAACAACATGCTGGTTTGAAAGTATAGATGATGGTAAGTCCAAGTGCCGTAATGGTTAATATGTGTGGGCACTCATCTGTCAAACGTTGTACTGGTCATTAGAAGAGTGGGTCAAAACAGCGTATTGGTTAATTGGTTTGGGTGTTGGTCGGACTGCATATTGCATAGTATGTGTGAGTCCTGATCAGTCATACTGTGTATTGGTTAGTATTGACCAGTCAAACGGTATGTTGGTTAGTAGATGAGAGTATGTTGGTCAGTCAAAATGGCGTATTGGTAAAGTAGGTTGGGTGTTGTTCAGCAGACTAGTCGGTGCTGAACAATGGCACAGCATATTGGTTAGTAGGTATGGGTGATAGTAAGTAGATGCATAGTTAATGGTAGTCCTAATGGCGTGTTGGTTAGTAAGTGTAAGCGTTCGTCAGTCCAAACGGTGCAATGTTCAGTAGGTGTTGGTGCTGGTAAGTCATTCGGTACATCGGATAGTAAGTATTGGTCATTCAAACGTTGATGAATGAGTGTGGTCAGTTACAATAATATACTGGCTTACAAGTGTGGTGTCGCTTAGTAGATGAAGCGGTGCTGCTCAGTCATAGAATGTTGTTTAGCAGGTGTGGGTGTTGGTCAATAGATGTTTGAGTCCTGGACAGTTAGACAGTGTGCAGTTAATAATTGTAGATGTTGGTCAAATGAATTGGGGATGACCATTCCAAACGATGTGTCTTTTAGTATGTGTAGATTTTGGTCATTTAAAACGGTGTGCTGGTTTTGAGTAGATGTTGTTCAGTACAATTGGCCTGTTGGTTAAAAAGTTGCGGGTGACGGTAAGTAGAATACTGGGTGATGGTCAGTTCAGATGATGTGTTGTTAGTCAGTCCAAACGGCCTATTGGTTAGTAAGTGTATGTGCTGGTCAGTAAATTTAGTTTTACTATTACCATTCCCCTTGTTTCCACAGTATCATTTTTGTTCGTGCTCAAGACCAATAAAACATATCTAGGAACAATGGGAAATGTCTTGACATGAAAAATTAATACTAAATTCCACCTGTTCCCAGATAGCCACATTAATGTTTTTGCTTTTTTAAATATTGCCTTTCCCATTGTCCCCAGAGTAACATTTCTGTACCTAAGACCTAAACCTATTTCTATGGACAATGGAAATGAGTATTGTTTAATTCCTGTTGTCCCAAGAGAGCTATTTGAATGTTAAACCTATGGACATTTTTTAAATTACCTTTCCCGTTCTCACCAAAGTGCCCTTTAGAAACTATTCCCCCTTGTTTAGTGATATAGTGTTAAATCATCATTATGCACCATCTGATAAATATGAACTGATGTTAATTCCCCTTCTCCCCAGAGAGCCACAATAATCTTAAACATATGTTTTAATAAGGAACTCGCGCTGTACCAAAACTAACATTTTTATTCAAAATGGCGACCGCAGTGCTAATTCCCATTGACCCAGAGTAATATTCTTTCATCACAGGGTGTCACAATATACTACTCTCGTCTATTTACTCATCTGTATTTCTCTTTCGTTTTAACTTACACCCAAATATCACCTTAATATTCAAAGATTTAACGGCACAGTGCTTATTTGTTTCAGCTCTACTTGGATTTATAGTCGTTTTTCGTTTGGCATCTGTGATCGTCCCAGTCATGAATGCGTCCCCCATTTACGGTGCACCTTACGCACTAATTATCTTTGGCTTAGGTAGCCTTTTTTCCCTCTGTGTCCTTGTCATGCAGGTTAACCTTCGACGTATGCTTCTGAGAGAACTTCAACCGCAGTACACCAGTTTCCAAAACGCAGCGATCTAAAGAGGGTACTTGAAAATTTTCATCTTCGATGTCTACTTTTTCTCCCTAATAGTCATAACCCGAGACACTCATTTTAGTTTTCCACTTCGTGTAACAGAGGAGTCGAAAGCAACAGAACTCTCGAAGCAACACATTATCACAGATTTAAAAAGAAAACGTGAATTTTTAAAACTTCCATAACAATGAATTCCAAAATGAAGCTCGCGAGTAATTTCGTACAACAGACTCTACAGATGGAAATGAATTTTGCAAACAGTATTTATGATTGGTGAACATGTATGAATACTTTTTGCTGCCTCACTTTTTATGACTCTATGATCATAATCTAAGTAACAGAAGAAAGCGAAACCAGCAAGTTTTGTAAAACGTAACAAATAATTTAATTCTCCACGTTATAGAATGAAAATTTAAGAGGAAATAACAGTATTGTGACTTACATCCAAAGTAGTTCAATAAAGTTATATCACAAATCCAAACGACTGGAGTGTTCCGAATGAATCCCAGGTCCTCTATTGTGCTTATGAACCTATATCCTTAAATTTGTTGAATTGCCCACAGTCTTGATGTATCACAGTAACATTGTACAAACATCTTTGAAAAATTCACAATAAAATGTCAGAATTAAATCTTAGTGCAAAGTCAATGAACACTATGTAATTCCAATGAATTATCCAAACAGATGGGGCCACTCAAATTATATCTAAACACAACATTAATTACATCTGCAGGCTGATTTTAACACAACAACATAGGAAATAGGAATGAATTAAGTGTCCACTTATTCGTCCTAATACACACACTGGGACTGTACATCGCAATGGTACCGTACTCAATCTATGTGGCAATATATCTCCTCGTCGCAACAGAACCCACCTGACTCAAGCATCCAAATGGGAAAGTACCTTAAACTTGTCAACAGGTCCATTACTGAGATTAATTGTAAAACTTTGTAAACACCTATTTATAGCTCATATGCGATCTACAGTCATGAGGCAATGTAAAAGAATATATATATATATATATATATATATATATATATATATATATATATATATATATATATATATATAACACTAAACGTAAAACGTGATAAAATTCCTGTCGTACAGAATGAAGCTATCGTACTTTCCTTTAATTGATCACGTTTTCTGCCCTTTATGTTACCTACTTGCTCTTCTGCAATCACTTGCGATAAAAATTCATTTTAGCTCTAATACTCGGATTTTATGTCTTAGAAATCCGGATAAATATACTCATTGTAACGAACTATAAACAGATGGCATATATTTCTTCTATGTATCAAACTGTACATTTGTATTATTCTACTCGTGTCTCCCATTCTGTGCGTGTGTATTCTTTATTGACCTCAAATAAAAATTTGTGTTTGATTCAAACGGAGGTTACTTTGTTACTTTATCAGCAACAGCTTCCAACCGTGCGTAATTATATAAAATACTATTGGCTTGCATCCCATTTCATTGCTTTGAACATCTTGCGTAACCTATCCACTGTTTATCCTGTATTTATTGTCTTTGCAAACCATGAAAGCTCAGGAGGTAGAGCGCCAGACACGTATTCCTAGGGTCGCTTGTTGGATGGTCGCCCAGGTCATCCTTCGTCGATCGCTCGGTGTGTCATTGGGAAAGGTTATCTGCCATTTCCTTTGCCTGATATGATCAACAATGTGTTAAAAGAAAATTACCAAAAACTGTCTTCTTTCTTTTTTGAGACAGTTTTGCGTGCAGTAATCGTATCTTAATAGCACAATATGTGTATGTGTGCTCAGAGATTCGTTTTCAATTACAAATCAAGAAAGAAAGGACTTTCTAAGAAGGGAGGATATTTTTTCAGGTCCCTCTCTTATGCTGCCTTTCTGCCCATTGCCATACTGGTCGTAGATTAAATATGTTGACAACTCGAGCAGTCCTCGTTCCTGGATTTGACCACAACGTGCATCCATTTTCTAAGATCCTCTGTGTATGTGCATGCAGTCCGAGTGGTCTCTTTTCTTCACAACATCTTTTATTACCTTCATAAGGTCAATCGTAAACAAAACGTAACAATACATTCTTCTGTTTATAAGAAAAGGAATTATGTGTGTTGGCAACAGAGTCAAATTTGTTTTGTTTTGTCTCACTTTTATGTTTGGTGCATTGTTTCATTTTTAATGTATATGGGTAAATCACAAGATTGTCTGTTGTATATTAGCATACAACTCAAAAAAATAAAGGTATTGTAGTTTTCTTTTCTAGTGGCGCATCTAAAGCCTTTAATATTTAACTAATTCAGCAATAAAGGCACTGACTATACAACATTTGATACCCATTAACACTTGCCAAACTTCACCAAAACATAAGACAGAAGATCTTTCCCTTCTTCTCGATGACTGGGAAACAAATATAGCACAGGTGTGTCTGAAACCAAGCAACTTTCGTCTGAGGAAAAAAATCAGGAGAAGAAATTTTTTTAAAGAGATATCAGATAGCACATTTACAGAAGTGGAATAAGAATTTGTTATAAATTTTGTTTTAGAGCATGAAAATGCGAATACCAAACGTAAAAAATTGGAAACCATAAACCTTCTAGAAGAAATCTAGAGAATATAGCGTGACGCCTTGTATACATGAAGCGCCAGCACCTTATCTAAAGAATATTCTCTTAAAACGTTTTCTTTAGTTCGTCAGAATGATGGAAGTGAATACTAGCCAACAGCATTGAGAGGTGAAAAAGGACTATATGTTGATTAATATTAGAAAAATTGAATTTAATGGCTAATGTATGAGGAAATAAAATGATACATATCGCAATTTAGATGATTTCAGTTTGTTGAAAGAGATATAAATTTGTGAATGAGTATACGAAGGAATGAAATAACTGATTACTTTCAAAGCAGTATATAATGAATTAGAAGCTAATTCACAGAGGTCTAAAACGTAACTCACATTATAAATTAAAGGACTCATAAAGCAATTTAAGGTCTGTCCAGAAAATTTGTGAAGAAATAACAGTGAGTGGTGAACACTGTATATGTTGAATGTACTAGACTATATTGCAAAAAGTGCAGAGTGCTTTTAACTTTAAAGGAAAATATGGGGTGAAAAATAATCTACGTTGGAGTTTGCACCGAAACAAGGAAATCCCAGTCACGGGGTTTTCTTATTTGTCTCCCCATTTGTCAAAGCCTCGTAGGAAGATAAATTATGTGCTTAAAAAAAACCCGACTGGAATTTCCTTGTCTTGGTGCAAACCTCTCCATAGATTCTGTTAATCTTTCCTCGATCACAAGACTTAAAAACCGAAAGAAAATTTCTCTGGGACGGATGTCGTTACACTCTTCTTGATAACCATGTAACCCTGGATGTTTATATTGAATATCATCAAATATGTCCATTTATATCTACTTCCTAAAAGGTGTACACCTATTGAAACTTGCGGAAATGAGAGACAAAGTTATCATTTTAGAAACATACGACTAGTTCATGATAAAGTGAACGGCAAGTTTGGCAAGGAGTACTTGTTACGTATCTAAATAATCCATCTGGTTTCAGCTCAAAACATCTCGAACTGGATTAAAAATCACCTATATAAAGGGGGGGGGGAGGGGATAAGTACATAAAACTGCTTGCTTAAGTTCGCATTGATTTGAAGGGTTTACACTGCGGTATCAGGCACCCAGGTACATTAGTGCAATTGACCATATTTTAAGCATTATTGATACATGATACACCAATTAATCATTGTAAAAAGTGACTTAAACTCCAAAGATAAAACTTTATGTTCGGCGGCTGAGCTGGTATATGATACTAATTTCATTTTTCCAAGTTTCGAATTTGCCACGCATTCGAGTACATATAAATTAAAAACGACATACAAACAAGGTCAGAAAATATCATATTAACAGACATTTAAATAGATATAAGACTCTTTATCTCAAAACATATGCGTGCACTACATGGAACCGCTGACGCTGACACAGTTTATTTGCTCACAAAGTTTGGAATGGGGAAATAATGGAAGGGAATCACTGCGTTGCTAAAGGTTATTAAGCAAGCAAACAAAAGACTATACATAGGGTCACAACTTGTACCAGACGTCATGAAGTTTCAGTACGAAGATAACTAAATATAACAGAAAGCAAAGTAAATGAAAAACCATTATGGTCACCGGAGTGGCCTGTATGGGAAAAGATATATAAGGGTTGTAGATCTTGTTACGAGTTCAAAAAGTGAATAATCGTTATCTAGAGGCAATGCTACTTACCAAATATGCAGAACGTTTACAGCTGTAGAAGAAACTGTATGGCAGTCAGTCATCTGATAATCACCGCGAAAACAATTAGGACGATCCGGAGCATAGGGAACCTTCGGTATTACTGTCATGTCAAAGACTCGATGGACAGTCGTATAGAAATGTTGAATGAAATGCAAATCCTCATGAGGAAACTTAATGTTAGCGTTTATTGGAAGGATATATCTTCTTAATTATATTTTATACTTTGTCCAGCTATTAACATACGGAATTCCTTTCAGTAAAACAGTGTCATGCTCCTGCCCAAAAACGTTAAATTGTTGGTCCCTAATATAATTATGGTATACCGTGGTATATATAGAGGATCTCAGATGGGTAATGATTTAATATTGAATTTATGAAACGAGTTGAATAATGTCCGCTTTTGCGAGCCTTGGCGAGCAAAAGCGGACATTATTCAACGAGTTTCATAAATTTAATATTAAATCGTTACCCATTTAAGATTCTTTTTATCACAGTTTTTATTTCAGTGGAAATAATTTAGATAGAAAGAAGAACGAATAATTTCGTTCATTCTGACAGACGGTGCACCTTTCATTTGTTGTGCATAAACTATAGTCCCAAACAAAGCTGAACTGGTAAAAGTAGATTGTACTATTTTACAAACTATAAATCAAAGAAAAAGCTTCCATCCGAATAAACAGAACATTTTATAACGACAAAATCATTTTTCAAAACAGAATGATCAATGCGATGTGATGCTGCCACATTGTTTGATACGGTACACAGTACAGTTGGCCTACAGTAGAGTACATGTTTACCCTAAAATGTCACTTTCAGAACTAAACGTTACATTGTTGCAATTTTCATGTGAAACACGATTACTGGATGCAAAAAATTCCCACATTTACTGCAATGCATTTGTGACCGGATATTTGCAGTATTTGATTTGGAACAATAGACTGTATAGAAGACGTCAACAAATTTCTTTTCGTGTCGGATTTACATCCCATATATGCTACGTAAAGATGCTGTGGCTGGATAAAGTTCTGTCAGTTAGGAGACCCATTTATGTCCAGATTCTTCTGTGAACAGAGGTGAGTTTAGTTACTTCTTTAAGTTAACATTTAAACCACGCTTGTATATACGGTGGATTCTATATCTATGTTACAGATATACCGCCACCCGCTATCAAATAAGCAATACCCTTAGTTTTACTTCTTATTGTTGTTCTTGTCTTGTAGTTTTACGCCATTTTTCTTATGATGATATTGTTAAACATGACATAACAAACCCCTGTGGGGGTAACATATCCATATTCAGACAGCCGAGATAATTTTTCCTCAATTTCCTTTCGCGAGTCGAGTTAAAAAATGGCCGCCAAAAAATGTTCATTCAAAACAAAACATTCCAGAAGGCGGGGTTAAAAACGTTTTCCCACGATCCCAGCCAATCAGTAAAGAGGATCGTGCACAATAATTTCATGGGCTTATTTGGACCAATCAGAATCACATAAAGTGATATGTTCACACGTATAATATCAAAAATATGAAACTGCACACACTGTAGGCGAAGTGTACCGACTATGTGATAAATCGCGGTATATCCAGAAATACCACGTCATACAGTTGTACAAATATTTTAGTGGTATCCAGTTCTGTCATTGATACAATGATGCGATACAAAAGCAAGTTTTGTTGGTGTTATTTGTTGACTATTATTCATACTGTACATAGCTCCCAAATGGAGTCGTAGGCTTGCGCGTCCATATCGTGCTGTATACAAAACATTCCGAGACTGTTTCCGTAAATTTTGCATTGTTTATGGCAATTATACAGACGAATCTCCTAAGCCAATAAAATAATCTCCTTGATGGCGGCAGTGAAATGTGAAATTCTTGAGTTTGCATTGTGAGCATCACTTGGTGTCAAACTGACCTTCGGAGATGTGAAATACATGTATAAATTTAGAGTTGAGATGCATAAACTCCTTTGGTTGTGAAATGCCACTGACTTGTCAGATCCAGTGAATATGGCCATGAATTGCCATTTACGTGTAGGAACGAGTGAATAATATTCTTATGTTTTGTTTTATCATCGCTATTCCCTTTGGCTGTAACAGGGTCACAACTACACTGTCTTATCAATTGCATTGCACACTGGGTTACCGCCCTTGTACAATGAATTCAGCAATAAACACGACATCCATTATATATATATATATATATATATATATATATATATATATATATATATATATATCTTGCCTGTGCTGAATTAAATCGATTTATCATTAATCTGATATTTGGTATTTTCAACAGACCTAGTACAAGATTACCATTAGAATAAATTTGTAAATAAGAATACAAACGCAGATAGTGACATGATGAGGACAAAGCTCCAGGAAACTCAATAGTCTAATAACAGATTGTTAAACTCCTGTTGGACAAGTGAGGTTAATAGTAAATAAATCTCTAACCTAAATTGCCATGGGTTGGGGGTGTTTACTGACCTGGTCCAACAGGATGGTCCCTCTATAGAACCAGGAATTGACTCGGAAGAAGAATACCGAAGAGTTTGCCACTGCATGGAAGATAAGAAGCTGAAGAAGATGGTTTCTTCACCATGCAGAGAGGGAAACCAAGAAGGACGGCCCTGAGAAATTTGAGGACATCTAACAATCAACATATAAAAGAAATTAGGAAGTACAAGAAAAAATGATGAAAAAGTGTGTTTCTGAGACTCGTTCCTGTGGAGTAGATTCCAGGAGTCCTAGTGATGTGATGGAATTTACAAGACAGGGAGAAAGGACGGACTCATACAAAAATGAAATAATGGATAAAGAAAGGAAATGAATTGGAAAAGAAAATGGACATGAAATTGAAAGTGGAATTTTGAATGGATAAAGAAAGGAAATGAATTGGAAAAGAAAATGGACATGAATTTGAAAGTGGAATTTTGTTAAAAAAGGAATAAGTATATGGATAATGAATGAAATGATAATGGACATGCCTTAGAAAATGAAGAAAAAGAAGAAAGACAAAGGAACTGTTTGTATAACTTGACTGCAATACACTACTGAATATAAGAGAAAGACAAAGGAACTGAGTTTGCTAACTTAATTGTAATGCACTATGAGATATGGACTATTTTTCAATACTGAATTTGTTATCAGATATTAAGTATATATACCTGTGAATCGAAAGCAGATATCCAGAAACTGCAATGCAGAAAGACTTTATGTGTAAAAGGGCGATACAGAACTTGATTAGATAATAATAAATAGATTTGATGGACGAACAGACAGCTACTAGAATTTCTGACTGCTTATACTGTCTTTTACTTTATCTTCTACAGCTGTTAAAGTTATAAAAATTACATGCATAGATAATTTGAAATGGAAACCAAAAGCTTTTAAAATTGTATGTTTACTAATTACGAAATACTAGGAAATCAATATTACTAACTATTTACAAATCTAAATTAATTTAATTGATATGATAAAAATGTGTGAAACATCAGTGAGTAGGATTCAAAGAAATTGAGTGGCACGTACACATGGCGCTCACTATTGAGAGCGCAGGTTGTGCACGTGCCCCATGTGTCTAAAAGATATGAACAAATTTGAGCAGCTTATGCTTCAGTGATAAGAGATAAAAACAAAAATTTCTATTCTTCAGATAATAAAATAATATGGTAATACTAAATATTTAATAAAAAAGACTCTAAATAAATTAATTTGGAAATTTGAATTGGTGTACAAACCCTATTACAAAATTTTAAATCAAAATTGTTTAAAATAATACACAATGCATATACACTTGGAAAAAAAAACAGAAATACATAAAAACCCTTTCACTTTAGAACCAGGGGGTCCCTCAGATGATGTAATTCTGAGAGGGACCACACCAATAAAAGTCTAATAACATAGAGACAGTGCCCCTTTTGTACCAAAGATCCGCCATGCCCCCATGGGTAGGACAGGATTAGATATTAGGTTTTGCATCTGCTTCCTTAACCATCCCCTTTTTCTTACGTTACTCTTTCTCGAGTCTTACATCGGTTGGCAAACTCCTCAATCGTTTCAAACTTTGACTCTCTTTTGCACCTGACACCTTCAGTTCTAATGAATTCAAGTTAGGGATATGTACAGACACAAGCTAGTTGAGTTCAATTATTACCTGATATCTCCCTGGATCAAACAAATTCTGTAGAATTACAATACACACAATCGACTGTCAGCATTACAAAGAATTAAGCACACGAATTTGTTTCATATTGGTAATGTTTTGACAACTTATAGAGTTGTTGTAAATAGGACAATTTCGGTTCAAATTTCACTGAAGTTTCTTGAACGAACTGAACTGTTGATCCTCATACAGTCCCTACACAATGTGATTATAGAATGTAGGAATTGCGGCTGCAGTCAATAGATTTCCACTGCTACGAAACCATCAAAAACTTAGCTTACACACCATGCGAATCGGTTGTAAAATATATTACTAAATCAAGTGAAATGGACATGAATAACTCTTTCTCAACATTTACAACCTCTTGATAAACAGTCGTTAAATATTCAATAGTCACCAGTGTTTTGAAAGCAGGGACAGTTGGTAATCTAAGCGATAGATATATTATCATTTGAAAATTTCACTCCGAATGACAGCCTCAATTTACAATCCTCTTTCTTTACTAGTGATGATGGAATTTAATCATTCATCTTGCATATCATCGTGATCGTATACGGTAAGATCCTGAAATAACAGTTGAAAATGATTATTACTCCCCAGCATGTACTGTAGAAAATGAGTATTACAGCCCAGCATGAACTGATAAATGAGTATTACATATAATGACGAGTCATAAAGTGTGAAGCGACAATTCGCAAAAGCCAAATAAAAATTAATAGATATATCAAACTTTGAGGAGCAAAAGAAAAAATAAGATAAACAAATTTTGGATCCCTCTATCTTCATACCTGCCATCCCCAAGAAAGGCACAACTGTAGTCTACCAGTTTTCTGTCTTAATTAAAATAAGCAGTATGTAAGATTCTACATGTATTTACGATATCATACTTTCCCCAAGTCTCATCACAAAGTTAACTAAACATTATCGCATTAAAACTGCGATCATGAGAACAGTCGGTGGGGAGGGGGAGGGGTCTCTACGTGGAGGATGCAATAGCAGGAGGGTATTGGGAACCTCGCTAAACATGAGCGCGAAAGAACCAGAAAAATTTCCAATAGCAAGTTTTATTTTCAGTTAGATATTTCAAATTATATCCTGGAAGCTTCTAGGGTCAAGGGACTTTGTCCCATGTGCCCCGTCAGCGGTTTCATACCACTGACCCCTTGACTTCTTGTTTATGCCCATCTCCCCATCCCTAAACCGCTCCGGTGGCCTAGTGGTTAGAGCGTCCGTCTCGGATGCGGGATGTCGTGGGTTCGATCCCCGGCCTAGTCATACCAAAGACTTATCAAAATGGTACTAACAGCTGCCTCGCTTGGCGCTCAGCATTAAGAGGTTAGTGTTAGGACCGGTGGGCCTGGTGTCAGGATAATGTGACTGGGTGGGACATCATGCTACATGTCTGCGGCATGATGCCCCATTGCTAGACATCACTATAAACTGCCACACTGCAGACATCGTAGGGATATGACTGAAAAATTGTTAAAGCTACGTTAAAAATCTAAATCACACACATCTCCCCCTCCCACCAAGACGATATTTCTCTATCCGTCCATGTTGATGTCCTATAAATTTTGCGAACTTGGGACAGTTGTATGACATACACTGGATCTTCTATTTCATAATTTTAGCAGCACTCTTCCAACATGTTTACTGTTTTAAAAAAAATATCCATCTGTTATTATTTGTTTACGGTTATAAAACAGTCATAAACAACATTGATTGAGCCACATTTGCTTTATAGGACTTACTGTACTGAAATCAGCTGTAAGAGAAAACCTATGGAAACAACATTTCTGAATGCTAATGATCAAATCAATATTTCTCAGAATAGACCAATCCTTTATGCAAGCTTCTGTGTTGATAAGGATATGTCCCGCGGCAATCTGTTTTATTTACATGTGTTTGAAACATGTATTTTCATTTCCGCACCTTCTAAGAAACAAGGTCATAATTTACAGTAATGGGCCTTCCAAAACCAAGCCTACAAAAGGACTGAAATTCAATTAATCAAACGTTGCCTCTTGTTTATTTACAAACAAGACACGCTCTTCGATGATTCCTCTTACTAAAATATTACTTTCCATTATCGACCAATCATGACCAGCCAAATCAATATAGACTATATTTTCTTCTGTATCAGTTTCTTTACTGGTTCCCATAGTTCCATATAATTACTTCGGTGAATCCACCCTTAATTTACTTGACAGACATATGCATAATCGCTTAAGCAGAGTGCATAAATTACATTAATGAATATTAAATTTTATTGCATCTTCGTCTATGACAACAATATCAATGGTGCATTTCAGGCAACATTTAAGTATTTGAGCTTCATTTCTGAACACCAGATAAAATATTAAAACAAAGGTGTTTGCGGTGTTTGCTAACACAATTGACCTGTCTTTAATTTAAGATAGAAATATATTGTCAGCCTTGTCATCGTATGCAATAAATGAGTAATGAAGTCAATGTAACCATTTATATAAGCTGGTATTACTTCAACAAAGATATCTAAATGGCAGACATCAATTAAAAATCATCTATAACACATATCATTTAAAAATAATATAAGGTAGGTATAAGCCAATCAAATACGACATATGAAGTTCCAACATATTCACTTAATCAAATTGGATGGACAAATATCATGAGGGGTCAGCAGCGTGAAGAATGATGGTAGATACGTAAAGTGACTAAATCAGAAGCATATAGTTTCAAACAAGGCGGGGTGTAAAGAACCACAGGAAGGTCATGACTAGAACATTCAGTAAGTAAGCCACATGACTGAAAATACACAAGAAAGTTTTTTTTAAAAACGCAGTCACTTACGAAGCAGCAAGCTTTAAAGCAAAATACAAAATACAAAATATACAATTTATTATGGAAATATTTGAAATGATTTGCTTATATATAGAAGTTGGTTACTGTGTTGTATATTTATTAGCGTAAATTGCCACACACCCCGACCCCCCCCCCCACAGAAGGGTAGAATTAAATTAAACATAACCGAAACTTGAGTTATTCAGCTTAATTTTTTCGGTGGGGGGGGGGAAGAAGTGGGGACACTTGCACAGGTAATTGCTGAAACTAATGCTTCGTCTGAAAACGATTCGTGGATGTAAGCCTCGACACTTTTCTCAAAACAGTAAACTTAAGTTTAGGTAGAGTTTCATTTTCATGCAATTGTAAAACATATGAAATTAAAGAAAATCCAATCCCCTAGGGAATTATGTGAGTCTACATCATTATCTATCCCACACATGATTCTTCATCGCTACATTTTAAGGACATTTTATCCTTTTAATTCACACAAAGTGCCATAAATGTATGTAGGTATTTTAAAAGGCATATACAACATATGGCCCTTGACTTGCTTTTATCCCGTTATTTTACATCATACGGCGTGGCTTTAAAATCCGCTATCAGGTCTGCTCCTTAGAGGACGTTCCACATGCCTACATTATAATCAAGGAGAGCGCGATATGAAAGGGACCATTCAGTTAAGGTAGTCCAAAATAGAAGCAGTAGGAATGAATAAGGCGTAAGTGTAATATCGTAATATACTTACAAGAATATGTTTTTTTTTCAAAACAGGATCGTCACTTTAAGGTGCAGCCAAGAAGTACATGCTAAGTAATTTGCTTAATATGCAGAATGATTTTCAACACTTTTCAAGTTCCCTCTTAAAATCACTTTCTAAAACGCTAGAAAATTATGATTAATTTGGCAAATGATTCATATTTAACTAATATGTTTGAAACAATATCAAAAACATCTTACTTTCAGTGACCATTTCAAGAAAGAGTTACATTAATCCATATCATTTTAAAAGAGTAATATTAGCATGCTTGAAAGAAGATTGTGGAATGTGAAACAATAAAGATTAACACATCCTTATACATTGTCAGCCTGAAATTTCTTGTATCCTATTATAACGTCGACTTCAATTTTTTTTAAAAAGTTTAAAACTGACGAACGTATTAGATCAAAAGCATTTGAGCATGGACAAAGAATCTAAAATTACTATTTACTATAAACTATAACATTTCTCCTGCTACCTTTGGTTTGTAACGGTGCGCAATGCTATTCGCCTTGGCGTGTTTCTAGTGTCATGGCACAGTTTAATGTAGACCCATGCTAACATGACACATCGCTGCAAGAAACCAATATTCACACCACAGCCTGGAGCCTATAATTTGCAAAATGATTCCGTTTTACATCGACGCTTTGGCATGCAAATTGGAAATCCGATCTTGATTGCCTAATTAATTAAAATAAGTTAATGATAATATGCGATTGTCCAAAATTATATCTCCATCAGTCTGACCTGGATTTCACTTGCAAACGTCATGAACTCAAGGAAATCGTAATCTTTCGCTTTTCAATATGAACAGTTGAAAATTCCGTTTAAGTTAGAAAGGTCGATCAAAATGTTAGTGTAGAATATATTAATGAAATGTGTTATTCTTGTCAGTAAATCGGCAACTGACAGTGCATACCACGTTAACTCAGAGAAAATATTAAACTCTTAATTAGTATCCAGGTATTAGTATTATAGAAAAAGTTTGCACGACTTTTTCTGTATAAGTTGATTTAGAAAAACAGAAATTATCCTTCTTGTGCATTCTTGACAAGCAATTCAGTACTGTGTCAGTGCTAAACATGACTATAAACGAAACTTTTTAATGAAAAAGTAAAAAAAAGAGGTATTAGAGGTAGTCACTCATAATTGGAAATCATTTTAATTTTGGTATGCGGTACTACCGGTGTACCGGTTTACCGCGGTAAATATTTCTGGTCTTACGTACCTTGATACTTTTCTTTGTACCGGTTTACCTCGGTAAATGTTTCTAGTCGTACGTACCTTGATACTTTTCTCTGTTCCGGTTAGTCGGTAGTTTCAGTCAGAAAGGAATGTGCGCCAATTCCCAAGTTATCTTGTTACCAATTTATTGATATTAACAGCATGTTTTCATATTTCATGACAAAATAATTTAAAAACTTACTTTTTTTAACAAAAAAGTTGTATTTGGCACAAATTAATTTTAAATATAATTATATTTATGATCATGGCAACTTGGAGACTGAATACGATGCTGTGAAAGATATTCGGCCAAGTACAACTTTTAGAGACATTTCGGATTTAGAAAAAGAAGTCATTTTCAGTTATTTGCTCCATATGTTAATGTGTTAAGTACATGAATTCTGTTGTAAGACAGTGAATCATCCTAAGATTTCCAAGAGAGAGCTTGTTTTCTGTTTGAATATTAAAGCAATTTCTGGAGTCCACTAACTATTTTCTCGTTTGTTCAGTAAGTGTGTTTTACGTTTATTGGATGTTTACTGGCTCTTCTTGACAATATCTTGGCTGGGTATTAGAATTCCACTCCAAATTTCCCTGTCCATTAAAGCTATTGTGTAGTTAGTAAATCGTAGGCCTCAGTGTCGACACCTAATTTTGTCAACAAGCATTGTAGTATCGCGAAGCCTTTCACAGGGTGTCAACTATAGTGTTAGCTTAATCATCCTACTTTACAGTTTTTAGATTACAATTTATACAACTATTATCATACACATGGCAAATTCATCTACTATTAGATAAAGGAGGGAGCTGCTATTTTCTTTTGAGCTTGAACGTTTTCTTCTTCTATCTCAAAATAATTAATTTTTTCACATAATGTAATGGATATAATAATATGTATCGCGAGATAGACTGAAATACCACGGTATACTGTGGTACAGAATCTTTCATTGTACCCAGCTCTGTCATTCATACAATGTTGCGATACAAAAGCAAGTTTTATTGGTCTTATTTGTTGATTATTATTCATATTCATACTGTGCACAGTTCCCAAACTGGAGTCATAAGCTCATACGTCCATATCGTGTTGTATGCAAAAAATTCCTTGACTGTTTTAGTAAATGTGGCGTTTGTTGTGGTAATTATACAGCCATATTTCCTGATCCAGGGAAAGAATGTCCGTGAAGTGTTTGCAGTGAAATGTCTATTAAATTAAACATTCAGGCCTAACAGGATCTTGGGTAGGTGACCAAAGAGTATATGATGGCAAGGAATAGTTTGTTAAATTGGCAACTGACACATTTCTTAAATTAAGGCTATAATCTGATTTTTTTCAACTATTATTGTTTAACGAATAAAGCTATGGATATATTCCTGAATTAGTTTTTCGGGCTTGTGTTGTTCTTGAAATTGATGTGAGGTATGTACACTTCGCATAGTTACTTCTCAGTATGTAGACAGTGAAAAACCAATAGTCGGCTAGGAAGCAGAGCTAGCCACCCGTAGCATTAGACATGGCTCAGTAGAATATCTATAAAACAGACTCAATGGCAACTATTTTCTATTGCTTAAAACTGTTTAGTACATAATATTTTTCAGAATAATCACCTAAAAAAAGGGCTTGCGTTTGCTTTGTGAACATTACTTAGTGTCAAACTGACCTTCGTACTTGAAAATTTGGGGTTGAGAAGCATAAACTCGTTTGGTTATGAACTGCCATGTACTCTCAAGTCAAGTGAATACTATTCTTAAGTTATGTTTTGTTGTATTATAGCTATCCCAAAATTTGGACCATTTTACCTGATTTTTATTTTACTTTTTATTAATTTTTATACTAGGCAAGTGGATGCGGCATTAACTTTGTCTTTCACCCAGTGTGCATTCACTGGAAAGTGTGTCGGAATCGACCGAGCATTTGGCTGAAACAGGGTTACAACTATCATGTATATTGTGCTCTGGGTTACCGCCCTTGTACAATAAATTCAGCAATATAAAATACATCAGATGCGTGCTCTCTGTACTATATTTATCTTGTCTCTGCTGCATTAAATCGATTTACCATTGATCTTATACTTGGTAGTTTCAACAGGCCTAGTACAAGATTACAATTAGAATAAATTACTAAATAAGAATCCAAATGCAAAAAGTGACACGATAAGGCCAAATCTCAAGGAAACTCGGTAGTCTAATAGTCACTAGACACCGGCAGGTAACATGACAGCGTATACTTAGGGGACAGGAGAGAGTTTTTATGCACAAATGTAATGCCGTAATCACCGGCCTAGTATACAAAATCATACAAAAAATAAAATTCACAAGTGATGTCAAAAAGATCCATATTTTTGGATAGCTATATTAAAACAAAGCATACGAATATTATCCACTTGACCAGATAAGTCAATGGCAGCCCATAGCAGAAGACGTTTATGCACCCCAGCCCCAAATTTATACCTGCATATTTCACGTCCGAAGGTCATTTTTGACACCATGTGATGCTCACAGTGCAAACACAAGTCCTTTTCCTTGATGATAATTCTGCAGGCTGATGCAATTGAAAATAGTTGCCATCCAAGCCGTTTTTGAGATATTCTACTTGCCCCAAACCCACCTGTTTACTGCTATGGGAGGCTAGCTCTTCTTCCTAGCCCACTATTGGTATTGCACTTTCTACATACTGCATAGTAACTATGGAAGGTGTACATGCCTGGAATTAATTTCAAGAACAACACAAGCCCGAAACACCTAGTTCACAGATATTTCCATATCTTTAATTAGTAAACAATAATAGCTGAAAAAGTCATACCATAGCCTTAAATTGAGGCCAATTTACGAAACTATCCCCTGGCACTTAAAGTAACCCAGCATACCAGTTACCCTTTGGTGCTAAAAATTCCCAGTCCGCCAGGGACCAACGGGTAGGACACGATTAGATATTAGGTTTTGCAACTGCTTATTTATCCATCTCATTTTTCCTATGTTACTCTTTCCCGAGACTTACTTAGGTAGGCAAACTCCTATCTTGTAACAAACGTAGACCCGCTTTTCCACTTGACACCTTTCGTCCTAATGAACTCTCATCATCATCATCAGTTCCGTAGTCAGGTAGACCGTTGGGGCACCGCACAAGACCGAACAACCAGCTTTCTCCATTCCTCTCGATTTTCCGTCTTTCTCAGCGAGTCGCTCTATGTCAAGCCTGTCCACTCTCGAATATTGTCTTCCCACCTCTTTCTCTGCCTGCCTCTCTTTCTTCTTCCTTATACAGTGCCTTGCATGATTGTCTTGGCAAGTCCTGATGATCCTGAGACATGCCCATACCACTGCAGTTTATGTTTTTTCACTGTGGTCAAGAGGTCTTCGTGAGGCCCAATGGCTTGTCTGATCCTTTGCCGTATTTCTTCAGTGGTGACACGGTCTTTGTATGAGACACCGAGGATCTTTCGGAAGCATCTCATCTCTGTGGCCTGTATCCTTTTCTCTAACTCAGCTGTTATGGTCCATGATTCACAGGCGTAGAGAAATATGGAGATCACCAGTGAGTGCATCAGTCTGACCTTTGAACTGAGTGCGATGTTCTTGTCGTTCCAGATGGGTTTCTTTTTTGTCAGCGCTGCTGTTGTCTGCGCAATCCTGGAGAGTAATTCAGGCTTCGATCCTTCATCTGTTACATTTCCCCCAAATATTTGAAGCTGTGGACTGTTTCTAGTTTCGTACCTTTGACCCCGACGTCAGTACTGATGCCCTTGGTGTTGTTGGTCATCAGTTTGGTCTTCTCTTCACTGATTTCCTTGCCGTAGGCTGCAGAAGTTTTGTCGAGGCTCTCTACTTAGCTAGCTAGTTCTTGCTCATTTCCTGCTAGTCCATCAATGTCGTAGGCAAAACGTAAGTTGGTGATTGTTTTGTCTCCGATGCTGACTGTCCCTTCATGCATTTCTTGCGCGTCAGTCATGATTCTCTCCAGAAAGATGTCAAATAGTGTAGGAGAGAGCAAGGAGGTAAATCTCCGTTGTTTTGTGCTTGTTAGGTCTTGGACCAGTTGGTACGCTTTCTTGCTGTCGTTCCTTTTCAAGTTTCCCTCAATGTCTTTGGACTGATCTTCCATCCAGTTTTCTTTTGCTTTTTTCATGTTTTCTAGACTTCCCGGTTGACTGCCTTGTACTGCTCTGCCCCTTCTGTATTGTTCTTCTTCAGCTCCCTCCTCTTGTGAAACAGGTTCAGGACCTCCGCTGTGACCCAGGGCTTCTTGACTGGGCGATGTCTACCAAGGATCTCGCTGGCTGTTTCGGTCGTTGCTGTATTAAAAGGTGGTGATCAACGTGTTCATGTCTGTATCGTCAGCGTCGAGGGTGGTGAGCGGTGCTAATTTCCCACCAACCATTGCTTGGAAGGCTTCTGCCACTTCGGGATCCTTCAGTTTCTCGAGAACAAACTTTATTCTTGTATGGCTCTCTTTCTTGACCTTTTTCAGATGTAGCCTGAAGGTCATCATCACCAGATCATGGTCACTTCCAATATCCGCTCCGGGAAACCTTTGCGTCTTCGCGATGTTTACACTTGACTGTACGTGCCTCTTCACCATGATGTAGTCGATCTGACTGTGATGGTCTCCGCTTGGACTGAGCCATGTCCATCTTCTGGATACTTTCTGTTGGCGAACTCTAGGTAGGCATATATACAGGCAAAAGCCAGTTGAGTTCCATGATCAATTGATATCTCCCTGGATCAGTTAAATCCTGTCGGTCTACACCCTTCACAGAATCGACAGTCAGCATTACCATGAATGAAGCACCAAACTGAAACATATTGGTTAGGCTTTGACAACTGATAGAGTTGTTATAAATAGGGAAATTTTAGGGTTCAAATTTTGCTGAATTTTCTTACACTGAACTAATTGAACTGTTGACCCTGATACTGTCCTTGCACTCTATAGTTATTCAATGTAGGAACTGTGGCTGCAACAAAATGGACTTCCGCTGATTTGAAACTATCAATACAGTTAGCGTACGGGTCGGTTGAAAAGTGTATTACTAAATCAAAAGAAATGGACATGAATAACTCTTTCGAAACAGTTACAATCTCAAGATAAACAAATCGTTAAAAAGTAATAATTCCTATCTATGAGGATCCACATTTCTACACCATTTGCTGTTTTACACTGACAAAAACACGTGCTCTTGTACATGACAATAGTCACCAGTGTTTTGAGAGTAGGGACAGTTTGTGATCTAATCAGCAGATATGTATCTGATGAAAATTTCACTCCGAATGATAGCCGCAGTTTACAATCTTTTTTAACTAGTACTGGTAGGATTTAATCATTCATCTTACATATTATCGTGACGGTATACGGTAAATCCCCCGAATAACAGTTGGTAATAATTAACACTTCCTTGCATGTACTGTAGAAAATGAGTACTACATCTCAGCATGTACTGTAGAAAATGAGTACTACATCCTAGCACGTACTGTAGAAAATGAGTACTACATCCTAGGATGTGCTCTTGAAAATGAGAACTACATCCCAGCATGTACTGTTGAAACTGAGTACTACATCCCATCATGTATGGTTGAAAATGAGTAATACATCCTAGCATGTACTGTATGAAATGAGTACTACATCCTAGCATGTACTGTAGAAAATGAGTACTACATCCCAGCATGTACTGTAGAACATGAGAAGTACTTCCTAGCATGTACTGTAGAAAATGAGTACTGCATCCTAGGATGTGCTCTAGAAAATGAGAACTACATCCCAGCATGTACTGTAAAAACTGAGTACTACATCTCAGCATGTATGGTAGAAGATAAGTAATACATCCTAGCATGTACTGTATAAAATGAGTACTACATCATAGCATGTACTGTAGAAAATGAGTACTACATCCCAGCATGTACTGTAGAACATGAGAAGTACTTCCTAGCATGTACTGTAGAAAATGAGTACTACATCCCAGCATGTACAGTAGAACATGAGAAGTGCTTCCTAGCATGTACTGTAGAATATGAGTACTACATCCTAGCATTTACTGTAGAAAATGAGTACTACATCCTAGCATGTACTGTAGAAAATTGGTACTACATCCTAGTATGCACTGTAAAAAATTAGTAATACATCCTAGCATGTACTGTAGTAAATTAGTACTACAGCATAATGTCAAGTCATATATTGTAAAATCAAATGTTTGCAAAACCCAAATGAAAACTGAACTTTGAATCGTGAAACAAAAAGAGACAGTTCTGCTGTGCACATGAAAGTCAAAATAAGCAAATTTTAGATCCCTCTATCTACATAGCTGTCACTCCCCCAAAAAGGCACAAATGTAATCTACCAGTTTTCTGTCTTAATTATAATAAGCAGTATGGAAGATTCTACATGTATTTACTATATATTTTCCCCATGTCTCATCACAAAGTCTACTCCACAATCTCTCATTAAAATTACTATTATGGACACAGTCGGCGGGCAGTACAGTAGACGGAGAATACAGTAGCAGGGGAATACGGGGAACCGGCCGCGCCACGCTAAACATGGACTCTAAACAACCAGAACGTCTCCTAGAGCACGTTTAATTTACAGTCAAATATTTCAAACTATATTATGAAGACCTTTAAATGCAGGAACTTCTGGGGTCAAAGGGCTTCGTCCCCTGTTCCCCCAACATGGGTTTCATACCAATGACCCCATGACTACTTGTTTCCTCCCCCCCCCCATACAATTTTTCTGGATCAGCCCCAGTGATGTCCTAAAATTCTGAGAAATGAGACAATTGTATTGCATGCACTGGACATTCTGTTTCAAATTTCTAGCAGCACTCCTCAGTTCCACGTATGTTTTTTTTTTTTTTTTTTTCAGCATATTTACTGTTTTACAAAATCCACTTGTCATCATTTGTTTACGGTTTTTAAACATTCATGGCCAGCGTTGATTGTACCAAATTCACTTTATA